>JAUIRK010000799.1:0-77500 GCA_030549495.1 Nectonema munidae
ACTTCTATCTAAATTATTTTTCCAAAAATAATTGCATTATAAATGGAATGTCATTTTTTATTTGTCATGAATTGCATTATCCTGCATTACTAAAAAATGTTTAAGAAAATGCATGCTTAATATTTCAGATATTTATGATTTTTAACAACAATTATTTGTTATCTTTTTTGAATTTTGATTTTCTTATATACTTGAATTTTTAGCGTCACTATTTTAAACTAATATCTTTCATTAGGACATCCATTAAAACTTTAGGAAGGTGAGGCGAAGAATGCAAAAATTATACAAAAAATGTGTAAAAATGTTATTTTAAAAGTAATTACCTTCCAGCCAAAAGTTACGACTTTATTAAAGTTCTATTGATTTTGGGTAAAACCTGGACATCATCTATTCTGCATTTTACCGATCATGGCAATTAAATTTAACGAGATCCAAATAACGAGAAATGGAATTTATGACTATTGAAAAATTCATATCCTTTTTTGGCATAAAATGAAGGCACTGTAATTATGTAGTAATAAATTTGATTTTGTTGATTTTGATAATTTATGTAGTGATAAATTTGATTTTAAGACTAAGTTGAAGATTAAATAAGGACATTGACTTACCTATCTTTAATACCGACCAGAGCGGTGGCTAATTTTGCCGCGCTTAAAAATTTCAAATAACACATGCCCCAAAACGTGATAATACAGGTATATAGAAATGGAAAACTGGATAAAAAGAGTAGCAAAGCTTTTTATTACATCACTATTCAAGTCTAAAATATCTCAATTAAATTTTAAACGTCTCTCCCACATCCTCTTGGTGCGCCACTGAAATTAGGAATTTTCTTTAAACATTATCATTACCAAAAGGGCTTCGTTTATATAGAAAATTTGATGCTACTACATAGATGAAATTTTGGCTCATTGGTGGATGCGTTGGATGTTGCTGTCCTAAATAATCTCCAAGGCTCAATTCGATTTACAGAAATGTGAATAGCTACCTGCATCCAATTGATGAGGCACAAATATATCCAAACCTGTCCTGAATTGGCTTGCCTTGTGTGAAACGTTAATCAAACTACTGATTAGTAGCAATCATCATGTTATATTTATTATTATACTAAACTCTTTAGTCGTTACAGGAAATGACTGATTATAAAAGCTAAATAGGAAATGCTGATTTTATTAAAAAGATAAATAATCTTTCTTCAATGCTGCATATTTTAGACACGCAACTATTTTGCACCATACTGTAAACACACTGCAACATCTGCAGCCTTCTAAACTTTTTCGTTTGAGCAATATTTCACAAAATTCACGCAAGGTCATCCAAATAACGAAAATGGCGTACAAAAAGATTAATCTCTTCTCAATTCTTTTTAAATTCCTAATTTTCATCAGCAATTATTTTTGTCGTGCAATGAATGCTATACCAAGTTTCTATGAATAAGTCATGCATGTTGTATGTATGACACATATATATATTTGTTTCTGTTTCTATATTTTTAATCAATAAACCTACCTTTAAACCGTTTACCAACTGATTGACAAAAAAGTCTTGAAATATGTGTGAGAAAAAATAAAATTGCGTTTTTTAATGACTAATGAAATAAATACGCTGATTTATCTTGAATTAATAAACAATTTTTAAGGAATTTTTAGTTTTTTTCACTATTATATGGTTCAAAATTATCCATTTCTGATATAATGACAATAATTTTCTTTTTTTCAACTTTTTTTTACTTCCCGTATAAGCAAAGTATCAAAAAACTAAAGAGAGATTCCTTCTTTTTCTTATCAATGGAAAAAGTGCAAATAAAGATATGTTTTATGCAAAAGAGGTTTTTTCTAAAAAATTTAATCTAGTTAATATCATTTCGCCCAAACTTTGTCTTTAGACGTAAATTCGCTTTGGTACATAACTGTATAGGAACAAGATTAATAGATGAAGTGGAGCTGAGTCTTTGAAAAGACGTGTAAATGATTTAAAAAGTTAATAGAAATAGTAAAAAGTCTTTATTCAAAAGTTCCTTTGATCTTCATACACTTTACTGCACTTTGAATTTCTGCACGTACTTCAAGATTTGATAGAAAACAACTTTTGAAAATAAGATGCACACAGCGTTACTTGAGGTCGTCATTCTTTATTAGATGTATTAACGATTGGAATAGCCTTCCAGTGCACGTTGTAGAATATCCCTCTTTGAACGCCTTCAAAAAAAGTCTCGATATTCACTGGAAAGACAAGATTTTAAATTTTTATTAGCCTCAACTTCCCTCCCCCAAGAATCCATTTACTCATCAGTTACACCTTTAAATCAACGTATTTCAACCTTCACTTGATGCAAAACCAACAAGCTTTGAAAATATAGCTCTGAAAGCTTCACTTTCGCGAAACCAACAAGCTCTGAAAATATAGCTCTGAAAGCTTCACTTTCGCTTAATACACCCTCCTCCTTCTTCAGTTGTACTTAAGGTCGCTGTTGATGACCACAATCATTGAAAATTGTAGTCTTTTATATAATTTTGAATAAACATTATTTATCATTTCTATTTACTTTATTAACAAAATTAGGCTTTTCCTAATATTTTATCTTTTTGCGTCTATCTTCCTTCCTCCCAGATTTAACGAATTCTCTTCGGTTTTCTAACTTTCCCAAATCCGTCTTAGGAACGAGTCAAATTTAGCAACACTTTTTTTATAACACTTTCATATTACGTAGCTGAAAAAGAATGGCGCGTCAATGTTGTACCTTCTCAAGTGGTGGCAGTGACTCTAGAATCTGCTGTCTTAGTTTGCCATGTGGAGGGGCTTAATGAAAACTACACAATCGATTGGCTAAGAAAGGATGGAAAAGCAGTTGTCAATACGAATCCTCTCCAATCAAATACACTCAGATGGAATTCACTCAAACTCAGCGACCAAGGCGAATATATATGCCGAGTTAAGCCTCTCTACCTATCTCCTAAAACTTCTTCTTCGATACTTCGAGTGTTTGAGCCCATAAATGATCGCAATTCAAAAGAAATTAATAAGCATAGGTACGTCCTGTTTTATTTTAAACTAAAGCTTAAAATCTTTTTTTAACTTCTGTATTCTGATTGGTTATTGTTTGATCTTTTGAAAAACAAGATTTAATTGGCCATTTTGAATTATTAGGGGTCAGACGTTTGCTATATTGAAAAATAATCGTATCATGTAATAAAATAAGATGGAAAAATGAAAAATATTAATTTTTAGCAAATTGAATCAAATTTCTAAAATTTTTTAATTAATTTTCTTTAGTTAGTCATTCAGTTAAAAAAGTTAAATAATATAAACTACATAGAACTATTAAAAATATAATCACATCCTGAGTTTATAGTTTAAAAATGTTTGTCATAGAGGCGGGACAATAATGAAAAATTATAAAGCGTTTATACATCGTTGATAGGTGACCTTGAATAGTTTAATGATGGCGCACTTTTGAGACTAAGTTGAAGTTTAAAAATTTGGTGCCCAAAATTTCAGATGCTTTTGATATACGCAAATTGAATGTTTAATTTCATATATGAAAGTGTATTTAAGTAAGATATTTTTTTAATTACTGTTTTATAATGATCAGTGGCATACTTAGAGATTAATCCCCTCGCGACATTAATTTGGTGTCGCCCCATCTGGATTTTTTTGGTTTTTTTATAAATATCAAAATTGTATATAAGCAACATAGCTATAATCTCTTCTTTTTTGTAATTTTGAATTTATCCATGGATTTAGAATTGGTAATTCATTGAATAGATTTTTAACTATGAAATTTGCATTTAAAATATATGTAATATTTTTCCAATATTTTTCTAATTTTGTTTAATAATGAGGAGCTTAAATTAGGATATCCGGGGTCATCGGCTCCCTTGCACTATTTGATACGCTACTCATTATGATCGATACTTTACTCAAATGACTGTTATCAGATTTTTTAATCAACTAAAAAACTTTTGTGTGCTTTCTACAACAGTGGGGATTATACGTCAATAAAAAACTTCAGAATAGGTTGATATATTATATGGTTAGGTTTAAGGTTAAGTTAGGTTTAGTCTTTGATAAAATCATAATTTTTTTTGACAATTCTAGCTAATCAAAGTAGGAAAAAATTAAATCTGCTTTAATCCGAACTGGGGAATTGCATTAGGTCAGCGAATATTTTCTAACGTAACCCTAAACTTAGGCAAACCGTGCCTATGCAAATTGTCTGGGGATAAACGGTCCAGTCACCGTACAAGCACAAATTTTTCCGCAAAAATTCACTCTCGTCATCTGAATCAAAGATATTATTGAAACTTAATGTATTTTTCTTAACTTTCTTAACAAAATCTAAAGATACGCATACACAAACAAACACCATTTGCCAAAGCCCTATGCCTGGTTATGTTATAATAGCGTGCTATACGTTGATGTGCTTTGTGCCAATTTTTGCTAAAATCTCCAGATTCATTTATATCCCCTTTTATCTCTTCACTATTTTTTCCACTTTTTGAAAGTTGTAAGCATAAAGATATTATTCCATCATCTGTCGTTTCCTTCATTATTACAGACTGAAATTTTGATTATATTTCTTGTAGAGGATCAAAGATTTTGAACAAAGTTTCCGTTAAAGATATCACCAAAAAAGTTACAAGTAAGCTTTAATTCGTCTAATTTTTAATTTTTCTAAAGTTTTTAAATATTGTATATTTAATCAACGCTGCGCATAGTTGCCTACGGGTATTTTGCTCGCAGTCCTACTGCCCATTTTAAAAAAAATGATCAACTACATTTTAGATTCTTTATTGGAGCTTGAGAACATTTTATTTTGTTTTAGAAATATATGTAACTTGAAATATCACGTTGTTTTACATTTTAACATTGGTTTCATAAAAGGGAGATATAAAAACTCACTAACTTTCAACAAAAGTTTTACTTTTATAATTCATTGCAAAAACTTAAAGTAGTATTTAAGAAATTCCTTCCTTTATATTTTGCAAAATTTTTGAATTGAATACTACAAATCGTGAAATTTTTGCGATATTCTGATTTTCGCCAAAAGATGATATTTTGCAAAATATATCTTGCGAATTCTGAAACTCCTGTAAGGAAAAATAGGTATAATATATGAAGACAATTTTGAAGATATATGATTGCTCACGAAAAAACGCGAACTTTTTTGACGCGTAAATTTTAGAGATGTATCGGATGTGAATATTTTACATCCCCGGATGCGAATGCGGATATCCAAGATAAATTTTTATTCGGAAGAGGATATAAAATATTTTTAAAAAATTATATGTTTTATATTTTAAAGTATCTTATTATTTTAATCCCTTTTTTACATTTTTTACTGGGAATTTAAAGACATAACAAATCTTGTAAAACAAAAAAAATACGAAAAGTTTCAATAGATATTTATAAAAATTGATTTTAAATTGCGAATGTTAACATGAAAAAAATCCGCGGATGAGAATGTAGAGGGGATGTAAAAAATTTTCGCGGATGATCCACATATGCGAATGCGGATGCGTATATCCGATACATCTCTACCAAATTTTACTTCCGCGAAAATAACTGGTGATTTTCAAACAACCTTAATTACTTTTAACAATTACGTAAATATACAATACTCACTGAGTAGTTTATTACCATATTTTGCAGAATAAATTATTTTATCAGGAGAAAAATGAATAAATGATAACATTTCTATCTTAGAGAGAGAGAAGAAGTTACTCAAATGATTTCAACTGTTTTTTACTTATATCAGCCCTAATGTTTGAAAGGGAAGATGCGGCTAAACTTCACATATTTGTACTTTTTGTTTCTTTGAATGATGTTTCGATTAATTCATTATGTTGCTCTACCGCTAACACATTATCCTTTAATTATATTGATATTTTGGAGGGATATTTCGCTAAAAATCAACTGATTCTTTAAAAAAAGTATAGGATTTTGTAAAAATATTTTTATCACTATGTATGTTTGCAGTTTTGGGTAAGGATTTTTTGAACATATCTTGTTGAGAGACCATCGAGTTATCTCATATAACCTCCGTCCAAAAACTTTGGCCTGTGCGCTTATACGACTCGTGAACGATTTCTATGTGGCTTTTTCTTTCTCCATTTTAAAATTGGAATAAGTTTATCTTAAAAGAATTCTTTTCAAAACCTCAAAAATCTTGTATAAGTACTTTCACAAACTTTTAAATATACGTGAACATTTTAAGGCAAAAACCTTTTTCAAAAATATTAAAAATGAGTGTTAAAAAGCATGGCAAATAAAGCGCGGATAAAGAAAAATAGCATTTTTGGCTAAATAGTAAGTCTTCTCTCAGAACAATATTAGTGCGAACCAGGATCACAAAATATTTGATATTTTTGAATCCAAATTTTTTAGGGTACGCTGAATTTTCACTATAAAGCCTACTTTTGCGGATTTAATATATTATATCAAAAGTTTAAACAATTTAAGTTACAAAAAACGCCCTTTTTATTAATTTTGTTTATTTATGATTCTTGTAAAAATAAAAATATTAACAAATGTTTGCCTAAATCCAAGGTCATATTCTTATTTCACTCTTGGATTAATTTTTCAAATCGTAAAGATAAAATTACTTATGAAATGTAGTCAACCAAGTCTTATCTGAAATCAAGTCGGATTCTGAATGGAAATAAAATTTGAAGGGGTCTGAGTTTGAGTAGATGTTTTTTTTCTGATTACAAAGTTTTGGTTGTACCCAGATCGAGGAAAAGACAAAAAAGTTACATTCGCAATATCATATTCGCACTTATATATTAATTTGGTATATTTTCGTAATTTTTTTGAATTTTTTATTCAACCAATAAAATAAAAAATATTTTTATATAAATTCACCAAAAAGTAAAAAAAATAAATGTTCTCTGAAAGTTAAATTTGAAAGCGATGAAAAATAGAACTAAAAAAGGATTTTATTACAAATAGAAGTATTTACATAAATTTTTAAAATTTCAAAAAATTTAATATTTAGATTTGAGTTTGTGAGTTTTTTTAATTAAAAGACCAAAATGAACATATTTTTTTATAAAATAAAAAATCTTTTTTTTAAGGTAAATTTCTTTTTTCAAAAATTCAAAAATTTTTCTCAGAAATAAAATGGAAAATAGGATTTTTTGTTCATAAATAAATCCACCTGTTTATAATCAGAAAATAAAAAAATGATGTACTTTTGAATCATTGTATAGTTTTAAGATTTTGTATTCTTTGCATGATCAAAAAATATATCGCTGGGACATCCAATTATTCAGAGTTTAGCAAAGACCTCTCTGCTCAGACCTTATCAAACTTGAATTTGTAGATTTTACTCTATAAAAATTTTTATTGTCTTTCCTTTTAAAGTTCAATGCTTCTATAACATGATTTCATCTTATTTTTGGAATAGAAAAAGTGGCAATACAGATATATCCGAGCGTTTTGCAGTTGGAAGAAGGAGCTTCTGGGATGTTCAACGTGGTTGTGAAGGGAAGCGAAGAGTTTGATTTGCGATGGAGTCGATCTGATGGTGCAAATCTTCCATCGAATATAATGCAACAGGGCGTGCGGCTTCTGCTTCGGAGTGTGAGTAAGAGAGATAATGCCAAGTACACCGTTGTCATTCAAACAAAAGATGGCGAGCGATACAGGAATGAAGCGCAGCTATTGGTCAAAGAAAGTAAGCACAGCCAATCATTTATGTTCATTCTTCCCATTATTTGAATATACAGCATTTCTTCCTTAATTAAATTATTTGCACTAAGTTTAACTCTTTCAACTCTATCCGACATATTGTCACAAAAAACGTTAATAATAATTATGATCATTTTTGATTTTAGGTTTAAAATGAATTATTTGAAAAGTGAATTTCTGTAATTTATCCAAAAGAATTAAACACTTAATCTTTAAATGAGTGAAAAGTTTTCTTAGTTTTGAATGATTGCATTGTTAAATTTTTAATTTACCTTTAACTTTAACTTCATTTTCTAAAAATAATTACTTTAATTAATAGCTTATTTCGAAAATTTTATTCGACTGAAAAATGTGAACCCTTAACATAATCAAACTATTCTTACACCGCTTTATTTCTCTCTATTTGTTATTTAGTTGCGTATAAGCTACCTTATTTTCAAATATAAAAAGTCATTTTTTGTGAATAAACTTAATTTTGTGCCTTATGGTGCAACATGTGCTTTATTTTTCAATGAAATGTTGCATTTTTAATAAAGTAGACAAATTTTATTTCACTAGGACACAAGTGCCACAGTGGTCTTCAAAGGATTAACGCGTTCTATTTGTTATGATTTGAAAATGTTTTATTCTTTAACTTAAAGCTGTTATTATTATAAACAAGAGTGTCCCCCATTCGCTTTTCGCTTCGATCGAAACATATGGGATCATTTAAGGTATTTCGTAGGAAGGATATGGACTATTGGAGGGTTAGTAGTGGATTCCTTCATTCGTAGGCATCATTTAAGATATTTTGTAACAGGAGTATGCAGCATTGCTTATTTTCTATGAAATCCCTTTCAGCAAAATTTAAAAATGGTATTCGAAAATCTCATAAATTGTAATTGGATATTTTTTTCTATGAAAATATCTATAGAAAAAATTGTTTTAAGAAAATTTTTAAAGTAAAAATATTTATTTTTCTAAATAAAAATAATTTGATAGCATGATCAGAGGATTATAAGTGCGATCATGATTTTGATGCCTCAAAAGAAGTTGAAAAAATTGAAAATTAGAAATTTTTTAAAATATATTCTGATAGACTTTGACACGATGATTCCAAATATGTAATGAGAGTAATGTAAAGAAAACTTTGAAAAAAAAATGAAAATTGATCAAATTATAAGGGAAAGAAATTGAAAATATATTTCTATACATGAAATGTGTAAAAAAGAATAAAAAAAATATTACTGTGAAAATTTAATAAACAAAAAGGTGTTTGAATGTGTATAGTTTAAAATGGTAATTTTTTTGAAAAAGTATTAAAAAATTGTTGCAATTTCATTTTTACTTACTTTGATTTTTTTTAAGAAAAAATTAAATCTTTAAATATAAACAATTTAGCATAATTTAGTGAAAAAATATGAAAAAAAGTTTTTTATTTTTGTAAAATTTGAATTTATATAAGTTTTAATGGTTGTGTGAGCAGACATCCCGCTTTGCCCGTAAAAATCTGAATTTTGTGAGTTACTGAAAATAACTCATAACGCAAATGTAGAGAAAACTTTTCCTTTGATGGATAGTCAATGTAGTGATTGTAGAAGCCAATCTGTTAGAAGAAGCACATTCTGTTAGTAAACCATAACTTCAAAAAAGTATCTTGCTGTGAATTTTATCTATATCTTCGTCAAAATAAATAAAATTTAAAGAATATTTCATCTTTACAAAAGTACGATTGTGTTGGATTTTTGCAATTTTTAAAATTTCTAAACTCATTTTTGCTTATAATATATAAGTTTTGCAAAATTAAGTTAGTCCCGCTTTGAAGGGATTTTATTACTATTTTTGTGTTAAATGTTCTCTTTTTTATTTAAAATCGCGCAATCCTAATTAATGAATGGTCAAGTTGGTTTCTGTTCGCATTTATAGTGATTCAGAATTCAAGGACTAAGAACAGAAAGAATAATGAGCGTATTTTTCTTTTATCTATTAATCAAGGTAACAATACACTTTGGTATGCGGAGGATTTTAGCGTTATGAAGCACGGTTTCCTGTTTGAGTAGGCGAAAGTTACATCTTAATTGATTGTAAAAACTCCTTTTTAATTGCTTGATGGCGTAATAATTTTTAATGGTCCTTATGGAAATCTCATTTTTACGAGAAATAATAAAATCAATCACTCAATTATTATGAAGAGTATATGCATGCTACAGCCTACATTGCTAAACTTTAAGCAGTCAATCGAAGATTGAGATTTGATGGATCGAATATTGATGAATTGACCTATAATTATAATTATTTTCTTGACGATGACCATAAAACTGTGTGTGCTGATCGTGAAGACAAAAAACATGCAGATAATGATGACGAAGATATTGTTAAGTCAGACGATTAATTGGAAATTTACGATAATAATAATAAGACAGACTCAAAATTTTAAGAGACCTAGGCGTAAATTTAAATCCCAATGTCCAACGTATCCCATACGATACATTAACTTCAACTATCCTCAAGGTAGCACATATGGTACGCTTGATAAAATGTGATTTATTGATTTTATAAATCCCTTTTTATATTTTTCATTTATATCAGTTTTTAATATCGTTTAAAGATTTTTGATTGAAGATTGTTATTTTTAAATAAGACTTTTTAAAAAATTAAATACAGCTGAAAATTTATTATTTATATACTTGTATATCTAAACTATACCTTTAAAAATACAGTAGACCCTCTCTAAGAACATCATCTTGAAGTTGAATTCTTCAAAGATAAAATAACACATATGTCAAATGAAACATTAATTAAAACATTGTCACGTAGTATGCTGGTGGTAAATCCAATATCAAAGTATAGTTTACGTCAATTGACGTCTTTGGTCCTTCTAGTGTAAGAGCGGAGATGGGGCGTCAAGAAAACTTTTCGCCTATTGCACCCGCGTATTTTTTGTCCTCGAGCGCCACTGGATCTTTTACCATGGGGCGCTAAATAAGCATGTGGGGGGGGGGGGGGGGGGGGTTTGTACAAAGCTTATTATCGGTTTACCACTATTGTATACTAATTAAAAAGCCTGCAGTGTTGTTAAAAAAATTTTCAAATCTTTTTAATAGTTGTAAATGCAGATAAAGTTTTTTTTATGTTTTTACTCTTAGTAAAGGGGTTTATTTGTAACTAATTAAAACATGATAATTATTGAAAATTATCGTAATAGCAAATTGAACTAGAAAGAAACTTTATACTTTTTTGATGGAAATTTTTGACTAGTGCAGGTTACTCGTAAATTCCTACCCAGCCTTCTTCTAGGATTATAGTGATTGCATTATTTTGAGTAAAAAGTAACAAAATGAAATTTGTGAAGATCTTTAAAAAATGTAATAAAACAATTGTGATTGGGCGAAATGTTCCAAAGCCTGATTGGTCTGCTTCTATCTATCCCACCTAAATTTCTTAGTTGCTGCAATGCAAAAAAGGAAAGGGTTCATGCCAACCTTCTAAAACGAAGAGGCTAAATAGAAGAAGAAGAAGAATAAAAAAATATAAGTGATAAAAGCTTGACAAATTTGGAGAAAAAGTCGTACCCATCGGAAAAAAATATCAAGAAAAACAAAAAATTAGTAAAGAATTAATCTGGTAGGAAAAAAGGGTAGACGTTAACGCTCAACCTTCCACCCACTAACTCGCCTCTCCCTGGCCAGCGTAACTCCGTGTGAATTTAAACACATTTTTTGCACAGAAAAGGCAACTTCCCCGAAGAATTCTCGACTGTTTATACAGCCAGCTCTGCTGACACTCAAGATCAACGATCGAGCTATTCTGCGCTGCATGCTAGAAGTTGATGGCAAGCTGCAATACATCCAAATTGTTTGGCGCAAAGACAACGAAAGAATAGGAAGTGAATCAAAGGATCTAGAAGTTTCTCAAGACTCCCTCATCTTCAACCGAGCTCAGCGGGCAAACTCTGGAATATACACGTGCACTGCTCCTGAACTCAATTTATCCACTACTTCTCGTGTTTTGGTAGAAGATCAAGCAGGTATGATTTGAATCGTATACTAAAGCTGACCAATGTGCGACATTTGGCAACTTAAATTTATATAAATCCATCACTTGGGTATATGTAATATTTTTAGTTCCCTCTTTTTTTGGCAATTCTATTTTGTCTTTTTATAAAGATGAAATTGAATTGCAAAAAGACAAAAGAATGAAATACAATTACAAAAAGACAAAATAGAATTGTAGCGAAGAAGAATTGCAAAAGAAGAAATAGAATTACAAAAAGATGAAATGGGGCTAAAAATGGTGTAAAGAGATTTAAAAAGATGACATTTTATAAATAACAATTTTTTTCAAATGAAAGTATATAATTATAAATATTATATTTTTATAAAAAAATATATTTATAAATCATAATTATTTATAAATGTTTTTTAATAAAAAGTTTTTTTAATTAAAGTATAAAAAAATGCATTTAACTTTTTTTTAATGACATCAACTTTTTAACAAACTTATAATTTTTATATTAAAATTTCTTTAAAAAATTTAAAATAAATTAACAGTATGTAAATTTGTATTTTTCAATAAGAATGCATAAAAAATTATTTGTTTATAAATTTAAAATTTTATAAAAATGTAATTAAAAGATTAATTTATGAATATTTTTTTGATTTTTTTCAATAAACTAAAACTAATAAAAAATTACTTCTATAAAATTAATGCTGTATAAAAAACTATTTAAAAAAGATAAATCAATTTCTTCAATATATTTTGACGGATTTCATCCCAGAAAAAGGAGACGACATCATGATTAAAGAGGAGGATATGATGAAATGAGTTAATTATGTATTAAAAATACATATAAAATATTTTTTAAATAAATGCTTATATATTACTTATAATAATAGGAATGGAAAAGAAATTGGGTGGAGTGGGAACATCGGCTAAGAGCAATCCATCAAGATTGTTTAACTGCAAAATTGATCAAGCAACTTGTAAAAATGGGGAATGTATCCCTCGCCATGCCATATGTAATGGAGTGGCGGATTGCTCCGATGAAAGTGATGAAAGCAGTTGCCGTAAAACTTAAATGCCCTTCTCTTTGTTCTTTTAATGCATTTTTCTTTTTTTTTGATAGCTGGAAGTTCAAGGTCATCAGGTAGTGTTTGATAAGCTAATTCATTTCGCCTAAAGATTTAATCGTTCACTATTTAGAAAGTTGCGAGCCAAATGAATTCAGATGTGATAATGGCATGTGCATCCAAAGAATCTGGCACTGTGATGGCGATAACGACTGCACTGATAAATCTGATGAAGCTAATTGCCGTAATCAAAATTTTATCTCACCCTCCCCCTTCATTTTCAGATGCTTGTCAATTTTATAGTTTTTTTCATATAAACAATAAAAGTCCCCAAACTTTGAGCAGAGACTTCCTAATTTTTTTCTTCTAAATGCTTGCAGTATTGTTGGCAATTGGATGACCGGCATTTTTCCGACTCATGGAGTGTTTCTCCTAGTCATTTTCATTTGAGTAATTTGACTGCCAAGATTCAGAAATTACTTATTTTAGTTTATACTTACAAACAAATAATAATTGATATAGAGAGGGACGTTTGCATCTCTAATTCTGAACAAGTACGTCTTAATTTGGCTAAGCTTTAAAAGTAGAGACTAATGCGCCCAAAATGGAATAACGCAGGGGTATATATGTAGCCAGAGTAAGAAGGCAAAGTGTACCAGCCTTTATAAGAATATTAAAGTTGCATTTTTATTTAAATGACATATTACAACCGACTGTCACTAATTTGGAATGCTTGAGATTGGCTTGTTTCTGGGTTAGTGATTTTCTCGAATTATCAGTAGGCAAAATTTAACTTTTTTGACTCATCTTTTCATTTGTGTAGTCTTTATATACAAATTGTCCCTTAAATCATAAAACGAAAATAGAAAGATAAAATATTAATAATTTTAAGTCAGTTAATAAAAGATGAAAAAATTGAAAATCCTGGTTGATTAGATGTTGAAAGTAACGCATTTTTACGATGTATTTCTTGTGATGAGCCATTTTTGGACACTTGTTTTGGCATACATTTCAAATGCTATTTCCTCTATTTTTATAGGCACTTTAATTTTCATCATGAAAAAATTGGATAAATTTAGAAGCAAATTTCACAACTTCTTCTTTATCCCCTGCAAGTTAGGATTAATTGGGTGAAAGCCTGGACTTAAAACATACTAACTAGCCCTCAGTATATTCCTTCTATGTTCCGATTCAAATTCTTAAGAGGAACGTTTTAAGCTGGATTCTGATTATTTTGCAAGACACTTTTACGAAGCGTAAACAATCTTATTCATTCTTCATTTTTTTTATTTTTTTTTATTTTTTTGCCAAATACTTTTATAATTTATAAAAACATTCACTTCAATATCATTTTTATTTGCCCACCCTTCAACTCTTAAATTGAAGATAACTTGTGTAGCATGTGTAAGCAACAATTTTTAAAATCGTTTTCTTTAAAATTTTTTATTGATTCTTTTATTATTTCTATCAGAGATTCGGTATTTCATAGAAGTAACTTTTTTGATTTTTGACTTATTAGTTTTATTAAAAAATAATTTTCATTTTTTTTGATGAATTCGATCAACTTATTATTTTATGACAAATCATTCATTACAACGATTTTTCAATGAATTCTCTATTTTATTCTACCTACATAAACATGATATTCGCAATGGTCTGCGCCTATTTGGTTGATGGTCAATTCGAACTCTTGGGGGCGAAATGTTCCAAAGCCTGATTGGTCTGCTTCTGTCTATCCCACCTAAATTTCTTAGTTGCTGCAATGCAAAAACATTTTTCCATACGATGGATGAGAATAAGCTGAAAATTATGGCCTTAATCACCGATTAGCGTTAGCAGAATGGTATTCTGAATCTAAAGTGATGTCGCAATCATCGATTAGTTGTCTAAGAAGGGAGTATGGCCAAATAAGATTTTCTATTCTTATTCCTTGAAAACTCTTTTTCTTTTTTCAATTAGTTTATACATAACTAGAAGATGATGTTTATTTTTTTGGCAAACTGTGTCAACCATCGTGCCTGGATCGATGAAAATCCGTCTTTTGTTCATGGCCTTATAGCGTGAATCTATAATAAAACTACTATTCAACTAACCATTTAAAAGAATAAAAAAAACAAACTAGCTAACTTTCAAACTATTTTATATTACTCTATATCAACTGTTTATATAAATATTCGTATATATCGTTTCTCTCATTAGCAGTTTTTATGATAACATTTACAATGTGTTGTGTACTCTTTTTTAGCCGCAAAACCGCCTGGTGCATTCTGCAAGTCAACAGAGTTTGAGTGTGTGACTAGGGATCAGTGCATTCCAAAAAGTTATCACTGTGATGGAGAAGTTGACTGTCAGGACAAAAGTGACGAGATCGGCTGCTCGCCTCCTACGATAGCGAGAGCGCCTCTTCGAGAGATCACGATCAACGCTGGAGAAGATGCGGTCATGCAATGCGAAGCTAAAGGAACGCCCATCCCTCTTATCGCATGGAGACTGAACTGGGGACACATTCCTGATACCAAGCGCTTCAAGTCGGTTAGCGAGGGGGGTAGGGGAGTGCTGACGATCAAGAAGGCGGAGATCACCGATCAAGGAGCGTATTCCTGCGAAGCAATGAACAACAAAGACAGCATCATCGCTGTTCCAGACTGCATACTCATAGTCCACGAAACAAATCGTAATCTTTTTCATATAGTATAACGCTAACATACATTCAGCCTCTTTGCAGGGATGGACCGAGAGGGGGGGGGGGGGGGATAGGGGGGATGCATACCCCCACCACCAGCAATCTATTAAAAAATCTAAAAGTAAAGACAATATATTTACGTAATCGTATGAGCGACGAGAGACTAACAGGACTTGCTCTAATGTACCTCCACCCTAAAATAGAAATCAAAATTGATGAAGTCATTGATCGATTTTCAAAGCAAAAAGAAAGAAGAAAAGACTTTGTAATATAATTTTAATCATTTATTTTACATACGTTTTCAAATTTCTTCCCTAATAAAATGTGTAAAATATTTTGATAAGAGCCTTTTTTTAATACACTCTGACTAATTCAATGATATTAAGCATTCTTGTACAATAATCATATATTTTAACATTTAATTTTTTTGAAAAATTTATAACAGTATAAATATAAGTTTTTTCATTAACCAAGAACTCCAGTTGACCACTTAGTTTAGTCAGGGCAGTCACTAAACTCTCATGAAATATTTCAGGGGGGGGGGGGTGGTCAATAGAAAGCATAAAATTTATATATCTTGATAAATTTCCAAACGATGGGGGAGAGGGCCAGGGGGAGGGGGGAGGGGGGGGGGGGTAAAACAAATTTCAGAGCGATAGGGACTCATTGTACCTTAAAATCGGTTTTGTCAAAATCAATTAAAGAATTGTAATGTCAATGTTAGGAGGAAAAAGGCAACCTTGACTTTTTTCTTAATACAAATGTTTCTTCCTTTAATTATTTTTTCTATTCTTATATTATATTAATTACTAGCCCTGTTCCGTGGTCGTTTCTAGCTTCGCTCGAAACATAGGATCTTTGGTAGTGTGTATTTTTTTATATGGTCTTATGAGTTGCTAATGGTTGGTGAGTTATTTGTTTTTAGCATAGTTGTATCTTTTCTGTGTATTTTTGTTCATTACACCGTATAAAAATACACACAAAACATATAAATAATTTCAACCAATCAGAATACTTCCAGCACTTAATTTTATCCATTCTATTTTTCAAAAATTTTATTTCTCTCATCCAACAATTTGATTATCCTGCTCTAAAATTTTATTTTGATAATGAATCTCTACTGATTAGCTCAGATAGAGTTGCCCACCTGAATAATATTATCCCGAATAATGTGTTCATTTTTTTGAAAATAGGGCAAAAGATAAATTGCTCAAACGGATTAGTGCATTTTGACGATTATTTGCTGTCTTTAAACCGATTATTTTTTAAGTTTAAATAAATTGATATATATTGTTATTTATTTCCATCAAATTCTATTTCAAATTATACAAAGAAATTTTTTTCTTTATTGATTTTAATGATTATTTAAATAACTAACTTAACAAATAAGAACAAAAATGGGGTTGTTCTTTCGTCTGAGTTTTTCAAACAACACATATGTATAATCTATATCACAGTCTAGATATTCACGCGGATATAATTCTTTTATTTCGACAAACTGAGAACCGGTAAATTAAGATACTGTCAATAAACACAACAAATATCCAATCGCTGAACTGAACTCAATTTTTGAATGTTTGAACAAATTTAAAATTGATTCATATCTTAGAATGCTCACATTAATCAACACACGTACCATCCCATTATTGGTGGTTCGACTGAAACATCTCTACTTCTATTTTCAATTTATTTGAGTAACATATATTATGTTACTCAAATATTATATCTCTCATTATATCTCTTATAAATGTGTATATTTTTTTTACAAAGTTTGTGCTTCAAAAGGCGCATGAATCTTATAAACAGGTGCGTATTAAATCTGTTTTTTATGGCAATTAATAAAAATGATTCAATCATGAATCCGTATTCCTTCTTCATAAAATAACTTTTCAAAATCATTTTCACTTTCAGAGTATTACCGGAAGAAATTTTTGTTATTATTTTAGAAAGAAACAACAGCAATTGAAAGTGATCTAACAATTTATAGCATTTTCAGTTCTAATTTGTCTTTTTCAATTTTATTTGATCTTTTTGCAATACTAAATTTTATTTTTTCACTTCTAAATAGTATTTTTTAATTTTATTTTGTCTTTTTTCAAATCGAAGTTTTCCTTTTCCAATTATCATTTGCCTTTTTGTTATTTTATTTTCTTTTAGAAATTAAAAAAATACAAAATAGGACTAAAAATCGTATATCTGGTATTTGCGGTATTTTTGTTTCTCTCTCACTTTTTTCATTCTCTCAATGATGCTGCAAACCAAATTTTATCCAAATATTTTTTAACTCTTTCCAATCAGTTCTCTTCTAAACAAATAAAAATGGTCAAGAAACTAAAATAAAGCCAAAAACTCGGACAAATCAAGACATTCTTCCCATAAAATTTTTCTTTACGCCCCTAATTCTCCCAAAATTTGATGAAAATGCCCCATCCCTCTATATAATCCCTTTATCTCTTTCAAAATCTCTCACTTAGATTGGTCTCTTTATATGCCATGCATGATAAATACTAATAAATCTTTCAAAAATATTTTAGCACAGATAACATACTTCTTAAACGAAATTATTTTTCATTCATATATGATCGTATTTTAAGCCATTATAATTTGAAAGAGAATTATTTTTTAGATGAATTTCATACTACGCCGAAAGTTGATGTCTTAACAACTGTAGCACCACAATACCCACTTCCAGATTTCGTTCTGACTCCATCTCAGTTATCCGTGAATATTGGCGATGATGCGCACTTCAGAATTCAGCCGGACGCTCGTAGATTCCAAGTTTTGTGGTTTAAAAATGGGCAAAATCTTCGCAACAACTTTGAAAATTATGAAATCACTTCCCAAGGCATCACTATCAATTCCGTGAAAGAGGTCAATAATGGCATTTTCACTTGTGTGATAAATGATAGATTCGGCAACTCTAAAAAACTCATTGCTCAACTCATCGTTAATCGTAAGATATATTTTACTTTTTACTACCTCAACTTCTTCATTTTTATGCCTCAAAGGAGAAGGAAGAGGTTTTTCTTTCTTTGCTTCTTTGTTTTTCTTTCTCCATCACATCATTAAGTTCTCTTTATTTAATCATATATTTATTACTTATCAATAGTAATATGATAAATTTATTAAAAAAAATCAAAAAAGTTGCTAAACATTGAAAAGTCATTATATGATTTATTATATGTTTACACAAATTATAAACCAAAAATGAACTGGTTCAAAAACTCTGACATATTATAGTATACTAATAGAAGGAACGTTTACCTTTCTCAAACATTGTCTAATATCCTTCTTAATATTATTTTTGTTCTTTCATAATGCATATTTTTGTATAAATAATTTCTAAAATAATCTCTTTTAGGACTGATTGTGTTTGCAAAAATTAAAGTTATATAACATTATATTTGACTAGTTACATAAACCACAAAAAGGAATTTTAGCAAAAAATAGTAATTTTAATTGTTACAAAATGAGATATAAAACTTTTCCAATATCTGGTAAAATACAATCAAAAAAATCAAGCTTTAAGTTATCTTAATTTTGAGAATGTAAAAAACAATTTTGTATGCAAAATTGAATCTCTACACAATCTTTAAACTTTCTCCAAGTATGACAAAATCAGGTATGTTATAATTTTATATGTATACGCATACAACTTGATAAATTAATATAAACTTGCAGATAAATATTATTTAAGTCATTTCAAATTAAATATAAATATAATGTCATTTATTAAATGAATATTTATCTAAGGAAAGAATTTTTTTCGTCAATCTATCGTTTTCTGATAAAATGCCCGCAACTTCAAAGCAGGAATGATTTTTCATATTAAACTTGACGATAAGTGCTGTCGATAAAGTGTCGACACTTAATCTGGATTTTCAATGGTCCAAAAATCATTGGTAATTGAAAAGACTCTTTCAACTGACGCATTGGTACCAGGACAGCACAAAACTAATTCAACAATTTTCAGCAAGTTTTTGAATGTAATATGATGTTTTTTGAAATGATCAAATGTTTCTATCCATCTTTTAGCAATTTCATAGCGTTGACTTTCCAATTGGCGAATCTTATTTGGATTCAAATATATGTATATTTAACCTTCTAATTTCTTCAAAGAGACTGTTGTCATCAATTTCAAAATCAGGTAGCTCTTCACATAATAATCGAATACATTCCTCAACGTCTTGCCAGCATACTTGTGAGGAAGTCAGAAAACACCAATTGATAAAGTTTCTACTAGTAAATTTTGCTTCCGACCATTCTTCAACATATTGAAAGCACGTTTGGTAAAAACACTCAATTTGCTTAGTAAAATTCTCTGTTATTCCTGAATTAGATTCTTCCAAATTGGACAAATTTCTTTTGATTTCTAAAGGAATAAACTTTTCGTCATATCGAGATTTATATTGAAGGACAAAATCATTTAAAACAAAACCAATCTCCATAGCTGAAAGATATTCATATTCAATCTTTTGAATGGTTCTATGAAAAATAGTAGCTTGGCTGTAGACGAAACTAATTAATGTTTTGGATAATTCATGATTAAAAAAAGATTCAAGAATTATTGGACATTTATCTGAACTTAATAAAATGTGAACGGAGAGGATTGTGCTGGTGTCAAAGCGAGCCATCTGACTTTCGAGTACCCCAAGAGTTTTTTTTATATTCCACGTTCGCTTCTTCACAAAACACTTTCAAAGCCTCCACACGAACTGTAAAACGACTGAAATACGTATAAATTGTCTTTATTATCATTTCAACATCAAACGGCACAGTGAAAGATGCTGTATTTATGGCATTAGATAATATGTGTGCATTACAGCCTATTTCAAGAATTTTCCTTTTGAGTAATGATTGTATTTTGACAAAAACATTGTTGAGTCCTTTTCGTTTTCACCCACCAAAATTTGTGTTTGTGTTATCAGCTGTTAATGCGATAACTTTGGAGTTCAAATCATTTTTTTATATAAATGTTTGGACAAAATTTCACCGGTTTCACCTTCAATGGATTGCAAACTTGATAATTTTACTTGATTCCTTCTATTTTCATTGAAGTATCTCATCAAGATTCGATATACTTTGATTTCATTGTGATTTGGTGCATCCGATAAAATTGTTACAAACTTTGCATTATTTAAGTCCCTTTCAAGCAATTCTTCGCAGTTACTTTTAAAAACGGATTTTATTATAGCATCACATTTTGTTCTGGCACACGAACACTTATTATTAAGAAATTTTCCCATTAATTTATTTTTGGAATCCATACTGCGCAAACTTTGATAATGAATTATAAATGTAAAAGTTCCCTATAATCATGGCTAAATGTTTATCATCCTTAGAAAAATTTGAAGTTTTGAAAAAGTTTGTTACTTTACTACTCGAAGCTAAAGAATCTAAAGAGTATTTATGCTTATTCGTGTTTAGGTGTTTTGTTATCGCTGCTTTGCCGCGAACATCGATACAAATTCTCCTCTGCAAAGATTACAGAAAACAGAAGTTTCATTCATTGTTTTGAGAAAAGGAAATTCTTTTTTTAACTGATCGTTGAAATGACATTTTCGTCCTTTTGATGTTTCCACACCTTTCTAAAATATAGTAAAATTGATAAATAGGTTAAATTCAGAACTTTAAAAAAATTTTATTGAAAACTTTCACTTTTTAAATATTTTTAAATAAAAATTCAGTTTTGATTTTTAAAACCTAGAATTATTTTCTTTCTTGAATTCCCCCAATTTGGACCCCCCCCCCCCTTTTTGGGGGGGGGGGTGTTTTTTCAAAAAATAAAAAAAAAAAAGGGTGGTTTCTTTTACTTCCTCCCCCCCCCCCTCCCCCCCCATCTTTAATTATAAAAAAAAACCCCCCCCCCCCCCCCTCCCCCCCCATGGGACGTCATGTATGTATGAACCCATATTAAATAAAAGAAAAGAAAATAAAATTACTTTGCGTTAACAAATTTCCAAAGACAATAAAATAACGAGAAAGTGTGATATCGATATGCGAAAAAAAAAATTTGAAAATTTTGATTTTGTTTATTCTTATTTTTCATAATCGTTCATCCATCATTCGTTCATTGATTAATATATTATAGCTGAAAGATTTATGTACATATGCTCGGATGTGTTTATGGAAACGATGGGTAAACATTGTTTATGAACCACATCGTTTCTAATTGTGATAAAATGTCCTGACATGTCGATATGTGATTATATGAAATGTGCATATGTGATGAAATATACAAAAAAAATTCAACAAGTGAATATATAGTTATATTATGCATGAAATTTCAACAGTGATAAATATATATAAACGTGAATGGATTATTATGTATTGAAAATTTGATAATTTTGAGGAAAAAATATGATTTTATCAAAAAGGAGGACGAAGCTTCAAAAAGGAGGACTGTCCTCCCTAAAGGAGGCCGGTTGGTCACTTTATTTATGACAACCTTGCAAGTTGATTCTTTGCTTTTTGATTTTCTTATATTTACCTTATTTTGTGTCGGTTATTTTGTTCGATTTTCACACAGTATATTTAACTTATTTCCTTCATATATTATCAATTTGTGAATAAATCTTTTCTTCTTTAAATATAAGAATTATTATTATCTAAGCGATTAGCATAGTTGACTTACAATGTTCGATTCCAAGCTAGCGCAGAAAAATTATAAAACACTTTTATTCAAACAAATGGAAGAATTTTTATTTTTTAAATAATTTATTTCAATAAAGTTTTAGTAATTTCTACTTGTATAAGAAATCTTTACGATTTGAGTTTTGACATGTAAAAAAGCTAAATTTGCTTGGACATCTTAGGGAGTAATTGCTGCTATCTCTAAGTAATTTTATATTTAGATTAAATTATATGAGTAAAGAATTGATATTTTTTCTAACTTTAGTCGCCTAATTTTCTGGATTCTTATCAGGAGTAATAAATGATACAGGATAAATGGTAATTCTAGCATGAAAAACATATTTTAAACTTTAGCCAAAATGTCAATCATGATGATGCCCCAAACACTAAACATCAATCCTGGCGAGTCAAAGCACTTTGAAGTCAAGGTGATTGGTGCAACGGATTCCCAAATATCATGCACCAGGTCCAATGGCGAGCACTTGCCATATGGTGTGACTCTTCAAGGCAAAAAACTTCTTTTCGCCTCCTATCAGAAAACCTACGAAGGAATGTATTCGTGTAGCTTGTTTTCGGGGAACAAGAAGGTGTCAAGCAGTGGAGAAGTTAAAACACTCTCAGGTTTAATTTTCATTTGTATTGCTTTGATAGAGAACATTACATTGTAACAAGCTTCTATAGTTTTCACCGATATTTTAAAATTTACGTTTGAGATCTTTTTTTAATATTTTTAAATATTTTTTTTATATTATATTATTTTTTGATTTATATATATTTTTAAAAAAAATATTTTTTAAAAAATAAAAAAAAAATATTAATAAAAAAAATAAAAAATGTGGTTTTTTAAAAAAAAAAAAAATAATTATAAAAAAAATAAAAAAAAAAAAAAGTTCAACACTTTATTGGTTTAGGATACTTAACAATAGTGTCGCATCTTAAACTTCTTAATCAAATGTATAGTTATTGTGAAAGAAATTATGATATTAAAGGCCGTAAAAATGTCTTTGTTAAGTACTCTATCAATAATGCGTATCGTGTAAGAGTATATTAATGTCCTTCATTGCATATGTCTTAAATTGAAAATTATTTTTAATGTTGATGTATTATATAAAAATTTTTTAGCAATACACAGTAGATCCTTTATAACGTGGATGGCGGTGTCGAAGTCATGAACCCGCGTTATAAATAGTTTGAGTTATAACCGATCTACTTGAACACGTGTTATGAAAAAACGGGAACCAAGAACCTTCTTGCGCTTATAATGGATCTACTGGTAGTAAAAAGGATTCAAGTCGTTTTATTTCAAAGACCTCAGAATTAGGCATATCTTAATCTCAATGTTTGACTATTTTTTAAACTATAAACAGTGTATTTAATATTTTAGTTCCACTCCAACTCTACATAAAACCTTTGAATCCTAAGGTTCAAGCGGGTGTTTCTTTGACTCTGCAAGCCTTTGTTAGTGGAACGGATAATTACGAGTTAAGATGGTTCCGAGACAAAAACGCCACTTTTACGCACAAAATAACACAAATGGGTCCTCGCTTAATCTTCAAAAATATTGGATTTGAAGAAACTGGAGTTTATATTTGCGAAATCACAAGCTTGAATGGAAGGAAAGCCACTGCGAGGTCCAACATCGTTATCTTACAAGGTACCTTAAGATCATCTTTAAAAGGGTGTTTAGAATTCATTTTAGCACAATGAGTTGAGTACAAAATACATGTATTGTAAATATTAACAGTATAGTGCATTTCAAAAGGCCCATATCAGCCGGTTCCATGAAAAAACACTAATAATGTTGATAAAAAATAAAAATAAAGAAAATATTTCTAGGGTTAACATTGTGTAAAAACAGAAAATAAAAAAAAAATTCACTTACGAAAAATCTAAAATGTTAATAAAAGAATATTAATCGCAGGGTTCATAAAAAAATATTGTAATGAAATGATCTCTTGTCAAAATAAAATACATTTATGTCTAGTTTTTCAAAATTTTGAGATTTGAAGTATTGAAAAGCATTTAAAGTATGCATCAAATATGATATTTTTATTATGAAGTTAGTAACTTTTGTTATTTGATTTATGCAAAATTTAACTTTGACTTTGAGACGAGTAAAAACAATTATGAAAAGCATATGTCAGTTGTAAAAATTGTTGTAAGCTATTTTTTTGATAATTGTATAAAGATAAAAAGACTTTGACAATAAAATTAGCATAAAATCGTCCCGAGACACTTCGCCGAATGATCATTCAGTGGAACAACCTTTTTGTCAAATAGCTTTGTGCTTTTTTTTTTATCTTAAACAGCCAAAGATGTAATTATTTAAATATCAGCTATTAACGAAAGAATATATATGTGGAATTACGTTCTTACAAATTTTGTAGCTTACACTTTCAAACTAGTAAACTCTACTAATTCATCGGTGTAATTTTGGACAAGAGCCTTTAATAATTTAGTTTGTAAGTGCAACTAAGATATTCTCTCTGCGAAAAGAATGTTGTAGCTGCTACACTATATATTTTAGTCTAATTATAATTTTTTTATCTACTTAAATATATTTCAATTAAACCAATAATAATATTCAAATAACAATGTTTAATCATTTTATTATTGCGTTTTATTTTAAATATAGTAAAGTTCCTTTTGCAAAAGTCTGAGGTAAAAATTCTCTTTTTTCACGATTATAATTTCTATGTAAATATGTACAGAGAGAAAGAGATTATTTGTTTGCTTTCAACAAAGCATGTATGCAACAAAACAATCATTCGCGACGATACAACCGTTGCATGAAAATGCTGTTTGACTAAATGTTCTTTCGACGATTCGCTTGTTCGATGGATTGTCTGTCGGGCGACGAAGTGTCCGTCCACGAAACGCCAGGGCTCCCTTTTTTTTAAATTTATTTTATCTTTTTCGATGCAGTGCTATTTTTCGTTTCCATTATATATTTTTAAAATTTTTTATTTTTATTTTTTAAAAAAAGCTAAGATAGAATCGAAAAAAGAAAAAATAGAGCGAAAATGGTGCCGACTCTCGTTTATATCGAAGGGGGTGTGAAAGGAAATATTTATTTGTTTACACTGTTGTCTATCTCCTAGATATAAAACCGTTGCCAAAGCGTCAAAGATTTGAATGCAATCCAGCAGGATCGTATCATCCTTATTCCGATCCAATGAGTGGTCGATGCACATGTAAAGTAAGTTCAAGTCTTTTAACTCATTTCGAAATTAGATTTCACGATTAATTTGCTGGTATGCTGTGCCCAGAATCAATATAAAATAACATCCTTGGAAACTTTTTACAAAGATTATACAAAATACCATTAAAGAGAAGCCTAAGACATAACTTATTATATTTAATTTTTATCTAAAATTTCAAAATATTTAAAAGTATTAATATGGGAGAGTGTAACTTTTTATTGAACTCCCAAATCTTTCCAAAATTCAAGGCTGGGTAGAAATATATTTGTTACTCCACTATTCGTATTATCCATGCAGACAATAATTTCATTATATTTTAATGTCAAACTGAATCTAAATTTAATATTTAAATAAAATAATAATTCTAAGTGTTCTCATAAATTCTGCAAATTAAGGTAAGTGCTAAGTTTATTTTGTCTTACAAATCTATACAAATTGTAGATAACAGTTTGCTCAAAATCAAAAAAAAATAAAAGTTCATCTTTCTTCTTGCCTTACTTTTCTTCGATTTAATCGTGACCTGGCTACACACAAAAGGCTGATCAAAGTCGCTTACTGTGGCGTCAGTAAATTCTTTGAGAAGATTTTGAAAAGTAATAGACTATGATTGAGCAATCCAATGGGGAACATGCTCGGATTAGAAGAAAACTAACAAACTTCGTTTATCACTCATCTTTGGATTTGTGTTTAATCCATAGTGCCATATTGAATCTTAAAAATAACGTCATTTCCAACATAGAGCATCCTGATTTAGTTTCACTCTTCCTCTCCTCCATTACCTTTGAGCGTCATATATGAATGATCCCTAAGCAAAGTCTCGAGATATGCTTCGTGAATTCATCAGATAATGACAAAAGAGTTCTCATTTAGGAGTAACATCATTTAAAAAAAAAATTATTCCGAGATAGTATTAGGAGATTACAAAAAACTTTTTCACCGGAATAAGAGTAAAAGTAATCCTAAAATTATAACTATTCCGAAACAAAATTTTTACTTACACAAAAAGTAAAAACCAATGAGGCTTCAATAGACTAGGCCAAACTTTCACATAATAGAGGTATGAATAATAGAGTATAGAATATTAATCTTTTTTGTCAATTTTTAAATTGCAATAACATCTTTTTTGCGTGAAAAATAGAACAATGTCCTTGGTGCGAAGTGTTCATCCTGCAAGCCAGACTCATTTTACATGAATCCCACGAATTCGGATGGATGTGTGAAGTGTTATTGCATGCATGTCACCAACAGCTGCATGAGTTCCAATCTCTTTAGGAGCGATGTAAGTACTTTTCCCTCATTTTAATCCTGCCAACCTTTTTAACATTCCTTACTGATTCAGATAAAGATGGATGAGTTGAGTGATTTCAAACTAGTTACTCCGAATAATTACGAGAGGATGCCCTCAAATAACTTCGTAACAAAGCCAGCGCGCAACACAATTCGCATCAACTTCCATGATCGACAGCATGAGACGCTGTATATCTCTTTGCCCCAGCAGTTTCTAGGAAATCATGTAAGCATACTTTTTAATAGCTAAAGGTACGATAGGTACCATAGGGTGTTGTCATCGAGAAGGCACAATTGCCCCGCTTGTATCGAACTATGAGGAAAGCAGACTTGATGCGGGATCGAACCCAAGACCTTGAGGTATCGAATCCAGCAGCCATGATTGCAATATATACATGTTTAAGCGAACACGATTAGCATTTATTATTTTTTATAGTATATATTTAAAAATATTTTCTTCATTCTAATTACACTGGTTGACATAATTTTTCTGGCACAAAGTTTTTCAACAGATTTTAACTAAATCTAAGGTGTAAAATTTGTATACAAATTTAGTTTTTGCCGATAACTTTAGGTTTCTATGATTAATTGTATAAACGTTTAATGGCATGACACGTTGAAAAGTTTTAGAATTGAGTATGTATTATATTTTTAAACTTTATTGCAACAAGAATAAAGGTAAAGGTACAGTGGAGTGTTTTCATCAAGAAAGCACAATTGCGCCGCTTGTATCGAACTATGAGAAAGTAGGCTTGATGCGGGATCGAACCCAATACCTTGAGTTATCGAAACCCAGTACGTAACCAGCCATACTCACGCAAGAATAAAAGAAAATGTAGTTAGATAGACATTTTTCTCCTTGCCAATCTCTTATTTTTAGCTTCTGGAATATCCCTGTTCAAACTTCAGCAATAATTTAATATCAATTTTTTAATATTGTTACTTATTTTAAAGTGTCATAATTGTGAAAGACTCATGAAAAATATTCAATACTCAATAACTTTACCCCATTTTTTATAACTAGCTCCGTTTTTAATAAGCGCTTTTGAGCTACCTTTGGCCACGTCTATGAGAAGTTTCCAAACGATAATAAACATTGCTTTAAAGCTATTAATTTTTGGAACGTATTAAAATTTTTCAAAAATGGATTTCAAATTTCTTTTCTCAACTCTAAATCATATTGGTAGAATAAAGGTAAAGGTAAAGGTAACGTGGGGTATTTTCATCAAGAAGGCACAATTGTACAGCTTGAATCGAACTATGAGAAAGTAGGCTTGATGCGGGATCGAACCCAAGACCTTAATTTATCGAAACCCAGTACCTAACCAACCTTACTCACGCCCTAAATAGATGAAATGTCGTTTAGTCACTGAAAAGACGTGAAAATTATAAAATAGGTTAATAGAAATAGTAAAAAAGTTTTCCTTACACACTTTGCTCCAATTCCAACGACTCATCACCCTCCTCCTTCTCCACTTGGTACTTAAGATCTGTTGATGACCACAGTGGTTGAAAATTTATCCTTTAAGAAATTTTGAATAAACACGTTCTACTATTTCTATTTACTTTTATATATTTGTAAAAATTACAAAAATTGTCTAGTTTTGCTTACCTATGTGAATTTTTGAAATATTAAAAATTCTCAGATTTTTTATCTGGCATTGTTTAATAAAGAGATGCTGAGTGAGGTTACACAAGCCCTCACTCAGTCAAACACCTCATTGAAGACTACTTCAATCCAGCTTCCATATGACAACAAGACAAAATCACCAGCGTCAAACAGCTTTGGTCAGAAACTACAAACGTGGTCTCTTGCCTGTATTGTGCGGATTTTCTGGCATAACAGAGCCCGGGAAACAACAACAACAACAAAGATGCTAAATTCAAAAATATCAAGAAAATAACCTTTGAATAATTTATGTTTACGTTTATTTAAGTTTATTGTATATATATATATAATGTTTGAGAAATAAAGTTACAGAGGTAAAAGAAAAAAATTGGTGCACAAATTATAAAGTTTCTTTTGAGTTTCTGATCCCACAGGAAGATGGTCTTCATTAGGAAAGCATAACTTATGTTCATTTTATATATAGCTTAAAATTCGGAAATATTATCCAAATCCGTACTTTACATGCCAAAATGTATAAATCAGTACTTTTAGTTAAAACTAGGTAGATCATTTTTAAGATAAAATTTCAGCACAGTAAGCACTACCACGATCTTTAAAATATCAATTTGTATCTCCCGGAAAATGCTTGACCCGTTTGATTTCTTTACTTAAGATCAAAATTAAAAATATTTCTAACTATTTTTTAAAAGCAAAATTATTCCAATAAAATTCAAAAAACTGGAAGAACACACTAAAACCCCTTTTTCTTATCTAGTTATCCGTTTGTTATTGTCTGAACTGTCGAAGCTTGTTATGATTAATTTAAGTTCTTTTTCTTTTTGTACGTACGTGGGTGCTATAAAAAAATTAACTGAATATTCAAGCTTAGTGAAGTCAACAACTATTTTTGCGAATATTCGCCCATATGTTTAAAATGAATTCTGTATAACTCGCATTTTCATACGCGTTTTCATTTCAGCTGAAATCATATGGAGGTTTTCTTAAATTTCACTTAACATTCTCCGGAAATGGTGCTAAGAATCGAAATCCAGAAATAATTATATCGGTAAGAATTTTGCATTGCTATATGCTTGTGAACTTTTTAAATCATGCATTTGTTCACATTTTAGTCGAATAAAGTTATCATTTATTATAAACAACGCAATAACAAAATCAACCAAGATGAATTCAAGGCTCTTCTTGTTGAAGTAAGTAAATGATCGCAATTATAGCAATGCTTTATTTTTTTAAGTTACGTTTTTTGGCATCTTTAGAATTCTTGCATGATTTCCTTGATTGGATCTCTTGCTTGGTGTTTGAAATTTTTATATGATTTTTTTAGACGAAGCTTCACTAAAAAGTTCCTTTTATTTAAAATATAAGTGAAATGAATTAATATTAAGTTAATCTAGTAATAAATTCAGTGTGAAAGTTACTAAGTATTGGCGAATTTCTTTACCTTCCAAAATTGCTGCTTTGGACAAATTAACTAGATGAACTTGTGTGTTCAAGTCGTATAATCCGAAATTTTTCCAAACAAGATCTTTAAGATCAGTCTGTTCTTAAATAATAGGAGAAAAAAATCTTTACAGTATAAAGGATCAAGTAGTTGTAAAAAATATTTCTCTCTATCACTTTTCAATTGAATCCAATCGAGTGAACAAAACAATAATAATAATGAATGCCGATTTATATATGAATATTGAAAAGTACATTGTACATGGATTAAAAATGCAGCATTAGGTAATGTCACCCCATATATAAAATAAAAGTAGTGTTCTCTTGCCGGATTTTTTTAGGAAGCTTCCTGAAGTGAGAAAAAGTGAACAAGTAGAAGAAAATTGTATGCTTTGTAAAGACTTTTTATCACGATAAAACATTGCAGTGGTGCCATTTATATAAGCTCAAATGTAAATCTACAATGGATCGATGGTTAAAAATGATTAATAAAGCAACAACATCCAAAGAAGATACAGAAATAGGTAAACTAGGAATGGAACAATATGCAACTACTAGTTCATAAAACATGAAACATGTTCCCTCTTGTTCTGAACGGCAGAGTGAGTCAGCCAAAAAGAAATGCAAGTATCATCTTCAGTATTTGTCATATGATTTTATTAGTATTGGTGATGAAGAAGCTCCCGACGCCATTTGTATACTTTGTCACACAAGATTAGCTAACAGTTCTTTGGCACCAGCAAAGTTGCAAAGACACATGCAGACCAGGTATAGTGACTATAAAGATAAGGATAAATCTTTTTTTGAAAGGAAACTTAGCTTCTATAAAACTCGAAATGCTATGGTAAAGATATGCAGAACAGACAATGAAAAAGCAACTGAAGCGTCATATAAAGTATCTTACCATATTCTTTTTCATGGCGAAGCACACATTATTGGTGGTGAATCATTGATAAAACCTATATTGAAAGATGTAGTTTCACGTGTATTTTATGAAAGGTCGTGACCGGACTGGCATCTGTGTTTGTTAGATATAACTTCAATAAAACAATTGAGCGCTATTTGCTTTTCTGAAATGCACTTCAGTGTGCACTGATGGAGGGAAGGCTATGCTAGGAAAATTATCTGGCGCTGTAACTAGAATAAAAATGTTGCAAAAAACTGCAACACTAATGATTGCACTCTTCACAGATACGCATTAGTGACAAAAAGAATTTATTCTCGTAGTTTTAGACGAAGCCATGCAAATTATTAATTTTATTAAAACTCAGCCGTTTCAATCAAGAGTATTTAGTAAGGTGGCTCTCAAGAAGAAATATTCCGGTGAGATTAAAGAATTGCAGTTTTACTTTCTTGAACATAAATTTAATTTGTCAGACAGATTAAGAAATAATGTATGGTGTGCAAAACTAACTTATTTAGCAGATGTTTTTTCAAAATTAAATGAAACATGTCTTTCTCTACCAAAAAGGAAACAAACATTCTTCGAACTCAAGATATGTGATTTCGTAAATTACAGTACTCGGTTTCAGAAGTAGGGCATCGCTATTTTGATTGTTTTCCATTTCTTACTCAATTTCTTCAAGAGTCTGAAATGGAATTTGACGAAGAGACTCCCGACGAAATTGAAGATCATCTCAACAACTTATCCAGATCTCTTACTGAGTATTTTCCTAACAAAGAACATTATTGGGGACGAAATTCATTCACAGTAACAAAAAAAACCAACAGGATTTCTGTCAGTGAATTATGAGAAATTAATACAAATTACATCCCGGTTCTCAATTAAAGACTTAATTGAGAGAAGTGCCACTAGATGTATTATGGGCTATTCTTGAAGAATATCGTGGAATATCCAAACAGGCCATGAAAATAATTCTCCCATTTACGACAACATATTGATGTGACTCAGGATTTTCAAAATATGCTTGCACGAAAGTCAAGTATCGTAGCAGACTGGATGCCTTGAGAAAAAAGGCAAACTCCAAGGATACTTAAGTCAAACTCACTAAAATAAAATATTTTCTTTATCATAATAAATATTTGTTATTTAACGTTGTTGTAAAGTAAGAAATAAATTTATTTGAAGAAAAGTAGGCTTTACTTTCAACGAAGATAAAGAAATGTGAAGGCTTATATACTATTGAAATAGAGTGATTGTGGTTAGAGGGTTAGTTGTAAATTGCCAGTGAATTGTGAGCTTTAAATCTATGTTGTGAGGCACCACTTTATCTACAACATTCCAATTATGTTGTGAGGCACTCTATTTACAACAAACGTTCCAATTTATGGAAGGTGTGTTTCAAATAAAATGTTTCTTTTATTATAATAAGGTTTAATTTAAATGAGGCTTCCATTATATTATAAAGATGGAAGGGTTCTGCAACAAAAAAAGTTTAGGAACCTCTGCTCTAGATGAAATTTTGAAATTTTGTTTTATAAACATTTTTCACACACACATTTTGTGTACTTTCTTGGCGTGGAATAGTTTTTTATTTTTGTATAATTTTTTAGTCTGAATGGAGCACATCGTTGGGTAAAAAGCCGAGCAGAAATGAATTCATGCAGCTCCTCATGAATATAGAGTACATATTGATTAAAGTTTCACACTTAAAGCAAACCCATTTTGCAATGTAAGACTTCTTTTTACTTTACATATTTTCGCTTAGCTTTTTTGAATTTTATTTAGAATGTTAATTTTCACACCACTTTTTCTATTACCTTTTCCTTTGGATCAAATACCTGTACTAATATGCATAGATAACTCATTTCTACTAATTTTGGAGTATACAAAACATTATAAGGGTAGCGTTATGTCTATCTGACCTATTTTATCAAAATGGTACCACTACCATGCCCCTCCCCTCAAACAGCGTCAGAGTTTATATTTGAAGACTTTTCTGTTTCTTTAATTATTATCATTCTCACCTTCCATTTGCCCATGAGAGCTTGGTTTTCATCCCAGCTAGCCAGGTTCAACCAGTTGTCTGCACCGACGTCTTTAACTATTTCTTGCAGCAACTCTTCCAGCAAAAATTTTCATGAAGTCAGACATGAAAATAGGTAAATATGGGGCTAATGTTTTGCCGTAGGTTTTCCGCCTTTACCTAAATAGATGTAGCCCTGCAAGACAGTGGGCTTACTGATGTGGCTTAGCAGGCCAGTCAAACTGTTGTCCGTTTGATGGAACGAGGATCCACACCTCAATTTGATGTGTGCTGCAAGACTAGTGCCCTATAGCTCCTAGAGTTAACTTAGACGACTGCTCCAAGTTTAAAAGTACTACTTGTCTACACACACCTGCCACACAGTATGTTAAATTTAATTTTATATAATTAACTATGCGACGGTTAACTATATAAAATGAAATTGTTAAACTATTTATCATCAAACTTTTTAAACTTTTATTTTGCAAATAAAAAAAGTCAACAAAGTCTTTTTCTAAAAAAACGTGTGTACAATAAGCAACATGTGTGTAAGAGTCTTTCTTAGTATTGAAAAATATAAATTCCGTTTGTCCATCATCATTTCGTATATCGTATAAAATTCTTTAGTAATATAACTTTTAGAAATATAAACATTAAAGATGCAAAATGTTTTCTACGTGATTAACTTTAATTGACACTTTTATTTCAATGATTAAAAACTTTTTTTGATTAATTAAAAACTTTTTTTAATTAATTAAAACTCTTATTAATGATTTCATTAATATCCCCAATAAAGTCTTACTAGACTTGTCTTGATCATAAGAAGGGGAGAGTTTTTGTTCAAATTGAAGAAGAAGAAGAAGAAGAATTTATTGAAAAAAACGCACTATTAAAAAAATTTACAATCAGAAATTTTTTTAATTTTATTATGATATTAACAATTGTAAATAATAGAAATGAAAATACCGCAAAACTTCAAAAGGCCATATAGCTTTTTTGTTCAAATTGGTTAAGAATTTTGGAAGTTTTATTCACAGAGGTCTCGAATGTCATATTTGAAGCGGTCCTAGTTTTGCCAATTTAAAGAATAATGCCCTCATTTTTACAGAATAAAAGTAATAAAGAGATTTTTAGTTATTTATTTATCATCAAATTTATCAATAAATCGAGGTATTAATCATGTTACCCAAAAATACACTGTTGGGCATTTATATCACAAAACGAAAGGAATGAAATTTCATCTTCAATAACTTCTATTGTTAGTTAATCGGTATATTAGTTTGGTACATTATATTTTAAATGAATTTGGAAGTAAAGAAGCAATTTTTTAATATTATGAATTCAAAAAAACTTTTATTTTAAATTGAAACAAATTTTGATAATAAATTTTAAAAAATCAAATCACCTTGATAATAAATTTAAAAAAATCAAATCACAATTCCAAGTGCTGTATACAACACCCTGAAAATTTTAACATTCAACCAAATAAAAAAAATATAAATTCTTAATGACTATATGACACACAACTTTCAAACAATAGTGCTCCTAGTTTCCTTCTACGCTTTCAGGCATTGGTTTTGGAAAACTTTCAAGCGCTTACTTCAATTTAAATATCTTCATCTCTTTTCCGTATATTAAGAATTAAAGACATTGTCTTGGATAGCGCTGTTGAGTACAATACTGGAAAAGGAATGGCACTGAGTGTTGAGGCTTGCCGCTGCCCTCTAGGCTATCAAGGATTGTCGTGTGAAGTAAGTAATATTTTCTCATGATTATGACATCGATGTTTGCATGATCAAATTAATAAAAAACAATTAGTTCACTTTTAAATATAACTAATGAAATGATCTAGTGAACTTATTTTTGCTATAAAATTCCTATTTTTTAACTTTATAGAAAAAAGTTTTATTTTAGGAAAAAAATTTGACATAAAATAATTTATCATTATTTCAAGCATATGTCTTTTGAGGGAAAAGTAACAGATTCAAGTATAAAAATTTTAATTTTGAATATTAAAAATAGCGTTTTTTTTATCTTTTTGAATTTTGACAACTGAAAAAATATTTTTTTTAAATTTATATTTACTTTTAAATAATTTTGCCTTTTTGAAAAGTTCAAAAAATTCCAAAAGAAATGCCATATGAGTATAAAATTAGTTGTGTGAAATTTTTTTAAGAGTAGACAAAAATCAACTCTATTATCTTTTGTTCGAGATGCTAATTGGACAATTTTATCCTTGATGTTATTCAAGTTCCAATATTTAAATCGGTAGAAAGTTATCCAATAAATTGAAACATATAATGTTCACTGAATCTGCAATATCACTAATCGCAACATTTCGCAATAAGCAATGGAAGGGAACGTTAAATTTTATATATTTTGTTTTCTTTTACAAAGAAATGCTTGACTGGCTACACGAGAGTAAAGAACTCATTCGACAAAAACGCGTGCATTCCGTGTGACTGCAACCGCAAATCCTCTCAATGCGATCCTGAGACGGGTGTTTGCCTGGTAGAACATTCATTCTCTTTATGCAGTTGGATTGATTGAAACTTTTTTTAGAATTGCGAAAAAAATACAGCTGGTCCAAGATGCGAAAGTTGCAAAGATGGCTTCTATAGGACCTCTCTCAATGAAGAATGCCAGCCGTGCCCATGCATCAATGTCAATGGAAGAAAGTAAGCAGTGATTTAGAAGTTGAACTCTTTATTACAGGGTGGGCAAACCGCGATCCACGATTAATGTTCTTGCTCGATTTTATAATTAATTTGGAAAATAATATTAATGGGAAATTTTACCCAGCAAAATAATTTGCATTGCTTTTTTCAAAATGATTACAGACAAGTTTTAAAAATTATGCGAAATAACCATGAATTAAAAAATCAGGTAGTATACATTATAGACTGAGAAACAGATATTTACAATTTACCAATATGATTTTGAATTCTCATCCAACCAATTGTATATTGCATCCCGCTAAACCTTACATAGACTTATATACGACTGCATCTGAAATTTATTGGTACGCCTAAATATGCAGCTTTTTTTATAAAAATGTTAGCACCAATTTCTTATATCTCCGAAGAAATTTTATGAACTTTCCTCATTAGGATACACCTATTTCAGTATCAATTATGAATATACTAAACTTATTTTACTAATTTCAAGTATTCGTTCTCTAAATATGTCAATAATTGAATATTTTTAATATGCACCTTATAAAAATGAAGCAAGTCTAATTCAAGTAATCGAATATATTTGTGTTCTGGCAAGACAACTAGGGAGACACAAAAATCTATACAAATAGGCATCATATATTGGCATACAAATGTAGAAATCAATTCAAGAATCTGATATTTATGAATAAAAAAATTACTTTTTTCAATTATGCATCAAATATAGAAAACATTGTGTAAGTAGCAGAATTTTTCTGTCGAATAACCCCAATGCGTTCTTTGGTTAAATCCAAGTCAAAAATATATTGAAGCCTAAAGTGAGTGCGCTTTTAAGACATGGTCACGTATGCATTGCAAAACTAAAAATGTAGCCCGGTCTTAAAGCTAAAAAATAAATGTAGGGTTGGTAGGACGATTTATTTTTTAGATGCGAGTGTGGCCGAGTCCAAAATTTGAAAATGTTGTGCGGCCTGGGTGAGGACAAATGTTTACAAATGACACAAAGCTTTATACTACGCGTATATCAAATTGCGAAACTCGGCTATAGAGGGAACTATGGCGACAGATATAAGCTGCGGGCTAACCACCAATGCGCATCCACAATGTGTGTTTTTTGGTGGCCAGAAAACCCGCTATCCGAAAATTGGGTCTCAAGCCAGTTAATAGTTAGTTTGTTATAATAGTAACTACAAATAGATATAATAGTTTTATAGCGATTAAAAATAACAGTTTTTGCATGCTATTCTCTCAAATGAGAGACCCGATTTTCTCAGACCGTGTTTTCCTATTTTTTTTCTAGGAAAATTCTTTACTATCTTATACTTAATCTAAATGTTATGTCTGAATTAATCTTAATTAAGCAATTTATGCCTTTCTAAAGCTTTTTTAGAGGACTTAATCAGTTTTTTACAATTTCAGACTTTAATATTCAATGGGAATTTATGACCGAGTATTCGAAAACCGATTTTACCAAAACGAAGTTTCTGAGACCGAGTTCTCGTAGCCCTCTATTATATATATATTCTAGTGATGTACTAGTAGCTTGATTATGCGCATAGTAGAACCTCATACAGTATAAACGTACAGTATAGACCTCGATATCTGAAAGTTTTCAAGTATCAAAACGGGCAATATGTCTCCATAACTAGTATTCACGTATAAAAGCTTGCCTATATTAAATATGTAGATAAATTCCAACAATGCATTTTTTTTATCGTTTTTACTTTTTTTTTAAATATATTTTGCGTAATCTAAGTAATAAGTTTAACATCAAATTAAGATCAGACTGTCAAATTGCACAACCTGACAAATATCATGACTACTGCCTTACGATTTGGATACGCTAGGTTCAAACTGTATATGTCATATGCGGATTAGGAAAATGCGCCTTGGGAAATAAGTACCTTAGTACTTCCGTACCAAATAGAATCAGTTGGTATATTTCCCAGATGATTCTTCCCAGCGATTTTGCATGGAATCACGGCCTACACACATATGAATGAATGACGACGTTTAATTCCACTATACTCTTTTCTTTTTAGAGCTGGCTGTCACATCGATCCATATGACAGTCAATTAACTTGTGACGTCTGTCCACCTGGATATCAAGGAAGACGATGCGAAAAGTAGGAGTGTCCTAATTATAATAATATTAACACTAAACCCCTAACCATTTCTCGCCTAACTCACGTGCACACTTTAATTCTTTGCTTTCAGCCTTCTAATCAACACTCTACTAATTCTATTTGTATGTTCCCTATTTATAGAATGTATTTTATATATATTTACTTATACACATCACTATTATACATATAGATTCATTATTTTAACACTACACGTGCAATAATCGGACACAGCTGTGCAATACGGTGAAATATGACATGTGATGACATCGAATAAATCTGCTTTTTTAAATGATAATAAGAATCACATATTTATCATACATATGATTGTGTTAAACAAATTGAACTTTTCTTTTTTAGATTTTACCTGTGCCCGCCTAAGTAACTTTTAATTTTCTTCTAATGGTGATGGGCTTATTTTTTGGGGCTAAATGTTTCAAATACTCTTTTAATTTAATATTTTTACACATGTCCGAAATTATATTAACTTTTCTAGATTTCCTCAAGTTTAATCCATTAGTTCTTAGATATTCATTCAATAAGATTTTCTTCATAAAAAGGTTCTAATTGAATAATTTTGATAATGAAGCGAAAAAATAAACATACCAAAATCTGATATCATATGAGATTTTTAGTTACTCATTCCATCATCCTCTTTCCAAGAATTTTTTTCACGTTTGCATAAATTTAGACTTTCAGCTTATTATCCTATTTATTGTGCAACCTTGACTTTTGCTACAGATATATAATAGTACATTTCACTACTTACCCTTTTGCTTTTATATACTTAACGGTTTTTTGTCTATTATGAGGGCTGTACGGCAACGATTTTTCAACAATAGACATCCTTTCTAAGCTTTCCAAGGTATTAACGGTCTTAACTCAAACCCAGATATAATAAATACCTTTATTTTCTGCTAAAAATTAATACATAGTTATTGTGGAGATTTAGGAAACAAGCATGATTTTAACTTTCTTAACTCTCTGCCTTAAATGAGAACCAATTTAGTAAGTCAAATCTTAAAATAATCTATCATTTGCCTACGAGTTGATAAAAATTGAAGAGAGTAGATCTTTGAAATCCTTATTGTGAATAGTATTTACGTGATATTTTAGTTAGATGCTCAAAATCAATAACGAAAATAAAATTATTTTTTTTAAATATAAAAATTTTAATTTTTCTTTTGAAAATATAATATATATGCAAATTTAAAATTGGAAAGAGCACAAATTTTTGGCGCCCACCATCATCAAGAAACAATACATTTGGAGCATACCTATAATTGATTGCCACCTGTCTTAGGGACTCAAAGAAAATTTATTTTCATTGATTTTAATTTCGTTTAAAAATAAATAAATTCAACTAAAATCAGTGTTTGACAGATTAACTAAATCTAGTTAATTATTATTGCTATCTAAATTGCAGAGAAACTAATTAACAAAGTTTCAGCTGAGTTAATATTTTTAATCAAACACAGAAAAAATTAGTTACCTATCTTTACTATAACTTTAGCATTTTTGCAAAATTTCATATTAAGTTCTCTTTTAATTAAACAAGTGTTTCAATTATTATTAGTATAATATTTTTAAAAATCGTGTTTGCGTTTATTTAATTAAAAATATATGAAAATGGGTACATTGAATTTATAATCAACAATTATGTTATGTCGGTGAAACTTTTCAAATAAATCAATAAATAGGGAAAAATTATTTTTTAACCCTTTGACGCTCAATGGCAGACTATGGTGTCCCATAAGTTATAAAACTTATTGATAAAGAGATAAGTGGACTACGATTCGTTTTCAAAAATGTTGTCCTTAAAATATTAAAATATATTTCTAGGCGATTTTATGGGAAGTTGTAAGGGATAGAACAATTATTTAGAATATTATATTTACCAATAAACAAAATATTAGTTTTATGAATGATGGCGAACAAATTTTTTATGTTCTTACATCCCAAATTGAAGATTATTGTCGCATAAAACAAAAATCGTCCGCTTTAAGGTATAAAAACTCATTAGAAAATAAGTTTGGACATCAAAGGTTGTAATGTTTAGTTTTTAAAAATATGTTACGGTCGAATATATATAGATCGATCGGTTTGATAGGTCAATAATGACTTACGTAGATATTTACAGAAGACACGGTTATGTAAGCTTGTTGCCTTTTTCTGACATTGGAAGATATCGTGTTAGAACTCCTTAAATTGTAAAATAATGGTGAAGAAGTTCTAAAAGATCTTAATTTGATCCAATGAAAACTCGTTCTTTGTATATGTAAAGAGGCTATACTTGACTACTTGATGAAAAGCTTTTTACTTTATTAGAAGCGTGACTATGGGATTTGCTCTGAATTATCCAAGGATGAAGAGTTTGCGGTAAAGTTAAGCCTAAAACTGCACCTTACTATCTTTTAAAATGCACGTACACTTTTTCTGAGCACATATGATGATTTTTTTTAAAAGCACCATCACCTTTTTCTCTACTTCTATTTTAAAAAAAATCGCTTTTTTTATTCACCAGTATTGTTATCCTTTCTCTAAATATATCGATAATATTGGGTTTTCAAAATAAACTTCCAAAAAATTTATCCAATAATAATAATTAACAGTAGGGTATAATTTGATTCAACAAATAAAAAAAATTTTTTTTATAAAATATATTTTTTTGCCAATTATTTATTTAAAATATATCCATATGTTAAATTAAAACATTAAACTCTTTCTAAGCGGTACTCTAATTAAAAGAGGCGTTATTTTTCAAATTACCTGTAGGAATTGTGGCTTTGAAGTGCTAATCAAATATGAGTCAATTATTTTGTCGAGTATTGCTGATCCATTATAAATCCACGTAAATTTATACATAGCGCCTGACTATAAAATCAATAATTAACCTCAATTAGAACATTTAAAAATTTTCACGAATTTATTTTACATGGTATAAATGCCAGTAAACCAGGTTAAGAAATAGGTTTACACATATATATATATATATATATATACATATATAGTGTTATATACTCATCTTTAGTTCTATTTCACTTTTTTGCATTTCAATTTTCTTCTTTTTGCCATTCTACTTTGCCTTTTTGCAATTTAATTCACCTTTCTCAAATTTCACTAACCACAATCTAGTTTTTATTATTTCCAATATAAGATTAGAATTGGAATACGTCAAACTAGGATTGCAAAAAAAATAAAATAGAATTGTCAAAATACAAAATAGAACTAAACACGGTCTATTTTAATGACAATTCTAAGCTTTTATGATTTTGATCTCCAAAAGGGTTCGTTACTTTATCATAACCAAGAGATGTGTAATTTCATATTCAATCGAAAAGATAACAGACTTTTCAAGATTTATTGATTTTTTTGATCGAAGGTAGTAAAAATTGGATTGGAATCCCACATGAATCACTTGAAACTGCAAGTAAATTAGACAAAAAAGCATGACTTTCGGTTTGAAATGACAAATATGCTTGGTATTTTGAAAACAACAACTTCTAAAATACAATTTTTTTGTATTTGCGCTGGCCTTAAAAGTCTACATTTTCTGGATTTAATTTGCTTATGCAGTCAACCTTGTAGTATTATTCTATTAGAGCTACACATTTTTGTTTATTTAATTTTAACGCTATAAAGAACATTTTTACATCAAATTAATAGGAATTTTGACATGGATTTTATTGCAAAGTTTTTTTTTGAAAATTTTCAATCTCTTTTTCACAATGAAAACAATAATTACGCAAATTGAATCAATTTTTTGCTAACATCTTTAATTATGTAAAAATGTGTACCTGCAATCACGCCCGCAAAGTTCAAGGGGAAAGCAGTTTAAAGCTAATTGTAGTTCGTGTCAATAAATTTATGGCGATTTCAACTCCGATTAATTCTTTTAAATTGCTTTTTTATCTTCGTTATGAATTTTAATAACTCATTCTTCCCATTTTATTTCATAAAATGATAGAACAAAGAAGTAAAATTTTTTATAATGTTTGAGTATGATAAAAACTACTACAGCATAATTTTAATAAAGTTCGAGTCGGTTCAATAAAATGAGTTGTCGGAGTGAATTTTACCCAATAGTCTGACCTACAATAAAATATTATTATAACACAAGTTACTATTAAAAACGAAAGATACAAAAATTTGTGCAGATGTTAATTATTTTAGTGCCTTGTAAAAGTTACTGAGTTTTTTTGAAGTGGACCTTATTTTGAATACGTTTATTTTCACCAAATTGTGATCGAATGCTTGCTAAAAATATGTATATATACCTTTTAATACTTTTTTTGATTGATATCTCAAAATAATAATTATAAAAGCACATTTTTCAGACTTCTTTAGAGAAACAATATCTCCATTCCTTGGGCTTTCTTTCAATGCAGCCCCTTTTTAGGGGAAAACTGTATTTAAAATCCGAAGTATTTCCTTTTAATGCCGGGAGGAATCCTGAGGTTTAAATTTTTGGAGCGTCTGAATTTTATTATGATTTAAAAACTTTCTTATAACTAAAACATTTTTAGCAATAAAGGGGAGAAGAAGGGAAGGGAAAAGGTTCCAAAAGAAAATGAATTCTATCAAGTGGGATTTGGCAAAAAGGTGCTTTAGCGATTCTGACTTTTCAGATAAAAGGCTAAATTCCTATATATACATACAATCATAAAATATACCTCAAATAAAACCATGTGCTCAAATTCATGGGTTTTTCTTAAAAATTCAAAATCGCCTATTATAAAGGAATCAGGTATATATGACGCCCCCTACCAGAGGGGGGGGGTGTGGTAAACTAATTCTAGATGCTCTGTATTAAAAATAGAGCGAGAAGTAAAAATCACGACGGCAAAAATTTAAAAATTTTTGGGACGTTATTTATGTATGATCCCAAAGTAAAAAATGTCCAAAATCTTTTACCTTTTTTTCAAAACTTTAATTTGAATTATTAAGTTCATTTATATCCAATAAATTCTAGCTGAAAATTTTCTCTTTTTCAGATTCCATATTACATAAAAGAGGATTCATTACCCATTCTTCGATTTAGAGCTCAAACAAATAGTCAATTCCTAACAATAAGTGATCATTCAGCTGAGATTTATGATTAGAAAAGTTTTTACTTTGATTGAAATTCTGACTTTATTAAAAGTAGGTTTTTGTAAAAAGATAAGAACAATTGTTTATTTATCTACAATGTGGGAATATTTTCTAAAAAATTCCCCCAAAAAGTATCAATCCCCTACGGTTAACAAACCCTGTTCTGAATAATCGACCGTCTTAATTAAGTTTAAATTATGTTAAGCTAGCTCTTTTTTTTGCGTATTTAGATCTTATTTGGATTAGTTAATAACACGTAGTTTAACTCACTTCCAATTTCAGTAAAACTACTAAAATATTTTGTGTCCTTATTAAAGAAATGTCTTTTTTGAAGAAATTTCTAATTCATTACAAATTGATACTTCAGACTAAAATATTCATCCCAATAGATTGGCCTTAAGGAGATGTCTTCTGGAAGAAGTTTCACTCTATTTTATTTTTTTAGATGGCGTTTTACACACTTTGATCACTTTTCCTTTTTCTACAGTGCTTATAATATGTCATTTTGATAGTTTGAGTACTTCACCTAGTTAATTAGACTACAATAATAAATAAAATAAGCGATAATGACATCTTTATATATAGGTGAATAGAGTTGAAGGATAGATTGATCCTTTGAAAATGTAAAATCTACACTTACTATGCTTCTTATTAGCTCAAAATCAATTTAATAATTTGAGGACAAATCAAATGACCCCTCGAATCTATTCCCATTTGTAAGAGCTGTAAATCAATTCTATTTTTTTATAAAAAAATTATTTCAAAGATTGAATTATTGTCATGATAAAAGCTGATTAGATGGTGAAGGAGAAAATGAAAATATATAATTAAGAGCTGAAAAACTTTCTGCCCAACTTAAATTATTTTGGGGAGAAAAAATTTAGTTAATGTTTATATAATAGGATTGTATACTAAGTAATCTAAGATAAGTATAAAAATGAGCTAAAAATAGATTTAAAAAATCTAATGTTTGATTGACATCACAATAGCCAATTATGTCTATCTTTGGTTCTAAATATGTTTGGGAACAGCTATTTTCATCTCGGCAAATACAAAAACTTGCCATAGAACAAGGCTGATAGACCAACACTTGATGGTTTTAACTAGTAATTTTTTAAGTCAATATTGTAGTTAAAATTTTATTTTTTTTCAAACAAATTTCCCTTTTATTTCCATAAAAAAACTTTATTGTACGGAACATATGGCAACAATGCAAGATCCCTGCTTCCCAAAAGCTAGTTTGAGTTTGCTACTCATGCTAATATGAACTTTTGAAAATTGTAGACTTGTTTTCTCTGAAGAAAGTTTATTATCATCTGGATATTTCGCATAATCATATAATACATCAATTGAAAGCTTATTGTTTCTCGACTTAACAATATATCAAATTTTAGAAAACATTTCATAGTTTTTCACCATTTACTATTATTTAACTAAAATTGGTAATAAAATTTAGTGAAAATTTGGTCATTTACGAATAGCATAAAATATATCTATAAATATTTTTAACCATTATATATGGTATCATTACAAAAACATTAATTTTTGTGTGAATATATGCTAGGTTATTTTGAAAAAAACACTCAATTTTTTGATATACTCAGTCCAATTTTTTTGTTTCTCCAATACCAATTATTTTGGATTCCAATAGAACCATTATTTTTAATTTTCAATTCGATTTGATATTTAAGTCTACCAAATAATATTTTCATGAGAACTCCAGTCCAAATTTTTGCTGGACTCTCAAGAACAGAACATTTCATGGATACCGGATGGTAACTTGTGACTAAAGTGATGACTACAGGGTTTGGAAAATATACTTGCCAACTTGTTATGGTTAAGAATATTTTTCGTTCTCGGTCATGAGAACCCAAATTTTTTTTTAGTTTTGGATACGTCATATACATATTATTGTTTCTGTCATGCTGATTCGGAATATACTATTTATATTCGATTACAATTGAAAAATAAGAAAATTTGAAAAGTTAGATTTAAATAATTTTTTCCACTTTTTGTTATCTTTATTGCCACAACAAATATACATATGTGTTTTGGTTATGTTAAAATAAGTTATATAATGAATTATAAACATAAAAAATACTTCCAGCTTTAGTTTTGTCATTTTTTTTTATTATATAACAATTTTTAGCTCCTATGATTTATTTACAAATTTGTTTAAAACATTTCTGTACTTTTCAAATTCAATTAAGCTTTTTATTTTTTACAGATTGTAGAAATTTAAAATTTTTAATTTGATTTCGGCATTTCATTGTACGGTAATGATAATTAGAATTTTTAAAATGAAGCTTATAATAACATTGGAAACTGCAATATTTATATAATCGTTTTTATATTATATGAATTTTTCAATAGTTTGTTTAAAATTAAGACAAAAGTAATATTTTAGTAACTGAAATTTTGTCAACTTTGGCACAACTCAGAGACAAGCATTCATAATTAGATTCAAATTGATGAAATGATGAATGAGCTTATTTATTTGGTTTATTATGCGATTCAAGGACTAAAAAATTAATTTGTTGAGCTCTAAATCAAGTTTTAGCGGATTCTAACTTTACTTTTTGTTTTTAAATTTTTACGCTATCCAAATATTTGTGTAGAGTTAAGAAAATCTCTGGAGTGCTATTACTGGAAGATGCACATTGATAAATTAAATATGAGATGATGAAAACAAAATATGATTTTTCAATAGAAAATGCTTGAAGTAGTTTAAGTATAATTCGTAAAACGGATAATGGTTACCATGTCAAGTGTATAAAACAACGCACTTCAGGAATTTTCTTACTTCAAAGACTTTTGTGGAACCGTTCGTACGACCTTCTTCAAACTTCTTCTCTTTCAATTTTCCTCCATTATTTACTTGTGCTATCGAGAGGATAGAAAGGGTATTTTAGGAAAGGTGTTAGATTGCAAGTATGCGGTTTTAATTGGTTCTTCTGAGAAGGATCTGTTGATTTTTGAAACTCTTTTAGAAAAAAATATATTCTTACAAAGTACTTTCTATTATTATTTATAATTTGCTGAATTTACAACCATACTAGAAATCATATTTTACTTTAGTGAAACTTTTTCAAACAAATTTCATTTTTACTTCTTTGAAATATTGTATCCGAGAAAAAAGGAGGTATAAATTTTTTCTTTATTTTGCTTCAACATACTGATTGACATGAAAAGCTGATCTTAAAAAGCTAGACTAATTAATATCATCAGTTAAAAAATTGTAGCTTCATCAATTAGTGTAAATAACACTTCTTTCAATCTCATCCATGGAAAAAATATAAAAATATTTGTGTATTATCAATTTATCTTCAACCAAATCGATACCTTAAATGAAAAGCTATAGAAATCAACTAATTATTATTATTATTATTTCCTACATGTATTGATTCTCTTCCAACAGCCAAGGAAGAACGTCTTGACCAAGATAATTTACAGTTAAAAATCTCAATTTTACCTTCACTAATAGCGATTTATATATCTTTTTTGGTTTATTTTATATTTGATACATTTATAGTAGTTAAAAAACTTAACTATTTATCTATTCGTCCCATATATTAATGAAAATGTTTGGAGATCCTTAAAAAATAAATGAATATTAATCATGGCCCCATGCAAAAAAAATGATAAATGCTCTTCTATAGTCCTCTCAACGAGCGGACATTCAAACCAGAAGACATTTTAACCATGTAACTTTTTTTCATGCCCATATTACTCCAGGTTACCTAATTTAAAAATTTAGCTCCCCAATTTTAAAAGCATATAAATGAGAATAAAGTCAAAACTTTATTACTTTTCCTCAATAAATATTTTTACTATTATAATCTTTAAAATAATTTTTTTACCTTTTTTGTCTATCTTTGAGGAAATCTGAAAGTTAATAAGCTAAAAATTTACTATGTAAATTATTATACAATATTTAGAAGTTATATTTATGAAGTTTTATTTCTATTAAATTTTACTTAAATTTGTCGAAAAAGCGCAATAAAAATTTTGAATAATTTTTTTCCTAATTCTTTTGTATTAAAAGTAAATTCAAATTTTGTCATCTCAAAATTTATTTACACAATAAAAATCAATTTTTCTGTGTAATTATCCTTATAGAATAACGCTTTACCAAAATTTGTTTACACATCACTTCGCATAAGCTTGAAAAATACGTTTTGTTTAGCATTTAAATCAATTAATCGGACATTTTGGTGTTTAAAAAACGTGAACAAAAATTTTTATTCCGTACAGAAATAACCCTTACGAAAAAATGACATGAAAGAAAAAGAATGTTTATAATTAAAAAAAGATTTTATTAATCAAGTTAGATTTTTAAAACTATAAAATAAGTTAGTCAAATGTCATGTTTTTTCTATTTCATATCGGATTCCGTTATAGAGTATCCAGTAAATTCTGGGCAATCCGGCAAAACCTAAATATTCTGGAGCCGTAGGTATACCCTAAATTTTTTGTATTAATGTTGTATTTCATATATATAGCAATTTTATTTTAAGTTCGTCCTTTTTTACTTAACTTTTTCACTTAAAAGTGTGTTTTCGGTTAAGTTTTAAAACATTTTCTAAAAATTCAAAATAAGGTGGACATTTTGTTAGCCTCGAAAACAAAAACTACTTCTTTCTCATCTATTGTGGGGTGTTAATTCAATCACAGGCTTTGATTGTTCCAACTATTTCAATTATGTGCTGGATAACATTTAATATAGCTCAGCACCCACACTATCAAAATCTTTAATTATGATTTTTAAAAATTGATAAAAGTTTTATTCCTGCCATTTTAATAAACTTTTAAGTCGGAAGGAAGAATGAAATAGAAAATTATTTGCTACAAAATGTAAAATATAAAAATAAGATTTAATAACTTTTATTCATGGCCACTGACCCTCTACTTGGGTAAAAGGTGTAGGTAAAGAAGAAGAAAAAAAAGATTATCATTATATATAATTATTTCTCGGAAGTACCTTTTTTTCCTATTCATTCAATTAACTAATATTTCGGATAGAACTATTGAGAATCTAAATTTCAAAGAAAAAGTAAAAAAAGTTATTATAGCAAATCATTTCGTTTTTAAATAATTCATATATTTAAAAAATTTAACGAAAACAAACATCTCGCTTTCCTTGCCCTTTATTGATGTTATATAGGATGCTTATTCTCCTTTTTTATTTTTTTTTTAACAAAATTTGTTCAAGTAGGAGATATTCCCCAAATAAGAAGGAATTTTTAACTAGATTATTTTTATGTGAACTTTATTCGTTTTCATTGGATGATATAAAAATCTAAAACCAAATACTTGGCTGGAAAAGGGAAAAATGATATAAAATAATTATTCCAAAAATCCAAAATATAATCTACGAATATTAAAAAATTCTACATATATATTTTAAATCTTGCAAATTATATGTGTCATTTGTTCAATCTTTTCACAGTTGGTATAACCCAACTTGTAACTAAAAGTAATGCATGCCCTATGTTGAATCATCATACAATTTCGTAATGAGTAATGGGCGACGTAGTGTAGGTAATATTTAATATATATTTGTCAGCAGATGGCTTAGTGTTTGGAGCGTATGGTCTCAATACAGTTGGTCTCGGTTCGATCCCTATCATTGGCCCAGATATGCAAATAGTAGTGATTTTCATTATGGATTAATATCACTACCATTAAAACATTCCATGTCTAATCTAGACCTTTATATATATATGGTGATGAGAAACGTAAAATTATATCGCTCTCATTACTCATTAATGATCTGAATTTGTGTAGACAGAAATTTTTGGAGAAGAATATCCTGACACAATAAGAAATTGGTAAATAAGAAAGAAGATCACAATCGATATAACGTTTGTAGATTACAGCTTTTGAATGAAGTGCGTGTTTTTGAATAAATGAACATCTATCATCCGTGAACATTGTGAAATAAAAGATGGGAAGAAATTTTGGATTCTGTAAAGAAAAGCTTCTAATCATTCATACCCAGATAATAAGCACACCTTTCATCGCGATGCAACTGAAAAAGAGTTTCAAATTAAAGATGTGAAAGGAAGTTGTGGTGTTTTCGAACAGTAAAAATGAGATTTTATCAACAACAGAAACGAGAAATTTTTGACAAAACACAAGATTTCGTATGCAGATATAAGAATTTGAATTTTTAATACTTTATGTAGATTTATATTTCGAATAAATTTGTCGGCTCTTGACAAACTCTTATTTTTATTGTCGACGAAATTTAGTGTTTCTATCGATGACTAGAAAAAATTGAAACCTTCAAAATTTTATATTTAAAACAAACTCTTTTCGCACTTGATTCTCTCGAAGAAATTTGGTGTTTATTTGAACAACTAAAAAAGTTTCAAAGTTTTAGATTTATTAAATTTATATTTCAAATAAATTCTTTTGGCTCTTGACAAAATCTTATTCTTTCAGTATCCATGACTGAGTAAAATCTCCCAAGAGCCTTATGACAAATTCCCACTTAACACATTTTAAACCGATGTTCACAAAGGGAATGCAGACAAACGTTTACTTTCAATGAAATTAAATAAGAAATACCAAAGTCGTCTTCCTTTTTCGGTTGAAAATGGGTTATACCCGTTTTTACTGAAAATTTTATTGAATACTCGTAATTACCTTTTCTTTTTGCAAATACTAGAGATGTATTGGATATCCGCATCCACAAAAAATTTTTACATCCTCTTAACATCCTCATCCTCGGATCATTTAAGTTTCAAGTTCCGCTTTCGCAAATTTCAAACATTTTTCTTTTCTCTATATACCGCAAAGTTTTTTTGTAATTTTTACTTTATCCAAAATTTTTATGATATATAGCAACTAACGAATCAACAAACTAATTTGCTTATACTTGATAACATTAACATAACTAACAACACAGGTTAATATTATTATTGTTAATATCATTATTATCAATCTTGGTGTGTAGACACATTATATGGGTTCTCAACCCTTTTTTCCATTAAGTACCCCCTGAGTTATATAAGACCATCTTTCCGAACCCCCAATAACCTGCAATGAAGAAAATGGTAATTTATTGTCTAACTCATTAGGGTACATTGTACAAATTGAAAGAACAGACACTGCTACCACTAAATTTCATATTCCGCTATTACTACTATTTAAAATACTTCTTTTGACAGCCATCTAAGTACCCCTAGAAATCTTGTTGTGAACCCCTGGCGGTTCGCGAACCTCATGTTAAGAACCCTTGGAAATCATGAATGTACAGCGCTTATAACTTTAATTAGTTTTTTTCATTATTATTTCACAATTGATATAGGCCATTATTATTACGTAACCTTTTTGGTCGTGTTTTTTTGAGACACTCTGTATTTAAATTATTTTAAGGTGCAGATTTTGCCAATCAGTAACAACATGAAAAATGTAGGTAAAAGGAAGTTCTTTAAGATAGGCATGGTTTAAAATGTTTTTAAAAAAATTTCTCCCATAAAGTTTTCTTTGAAAATTAAAAATTTGTAAATTTTGACAAAAATTCTGAAAAAATTGTTAAAGTAAAAAAAAATTATAATAATTTTATTCTAAAAAAAAAAATTTTTTTGGAACTTAAAAAGACAATTTTGAACTAAAAAAAGACGATTTTAAATTTAAAAAGGATACTTTTGAATTTGAAAAAGACAATTTGAACTAAAAATGGTATATAAATTATTGTGAAAAAATAATTTCTTGAATTATTTAAAAAAGAGATTATTAAAAGAAAGAGGCATTTTATTCAAAATATTTTAATATATTTGAAAGTTTGAAAACAATAATACATTATATTTTAAAAAGATAAAATATAAAAATTTTATATATATTTTGTTAGGGTAACGAGTGATTATTGTATCGAGGGCCTAGCTCCCAAGCCCTTTTCCATGGCATACCTATACGTTGGTGGGAAGAAATATAGGACATTATTTTCTCAAATATGCGATTTTTCAACTTAAAAATTTTCTTTAATTATAAATTATCATGAAACTAATTAAACTTTTGGAAAGAGGAAAACGCATTAAATATATTTAAAAGTAAACAAATTTATCTACTCACCTTAGTCTATAAATACATGGGTATCCACTATATTTCTTGAATTATACTCTCTGAATAATCTTATGTTCTAAAATATCAATTGCAGATAATGGGTTTAACAATTTCTAATAAATTTTTGAGATCCATAAAAAACATGAAAATAATTGTGTATATATTATCAATATATCTTGAACAAAATCAATAATAGGATAAAATTAATGATTATTTTTAGTCGCCTAAAATTGTGTATAAAAAATTTTTTCCAAGAAATTGCTCTAATTTAACAAATTTCAAAAAAAATTTTTAATTAAAGTAGAATATGCAAAAGAAACATATTAGTGCCCAGCTTCCTAGTCAATGCTCAATAATTATTATTATTGATTATTCAGTAATTTATGCATTTCACGAAGTGTGTAACAATTATTTAAAATGATTTAAAGTGTCCAATTTAACTTTATGCACATGTGAAGCAAGAGAGATGTTTGTAAATTTATCTTAGATGGTCACAAGTGTTTATAAACTAAACATAAATTATATTATACAATTTACATTGATTTATACAATTGATTGCGCGATATAATGTAAAATGAAATGGCAGCTTATTAACATATACATACACACTTATTAGAGCATATATACACCTACTAGAGGGGCCCTCTTGCATATTTGAATCGTAGAACCATTAAAATGTGTTGAATTTGAATAAATTCTCCCTCTTATGTTGGGGGATGTGGAGTCAGAAGAAAAATATCTAAATCTTACTCTGACTACTAGTACTTACAAAGATTCGCCTCCAACTAAATCTTTAAATATTTATATATATATAAAGACAACTCTTACTTCCAATTTCGAATAATGAACTATATCCCTCTCTATATCCTTATAAAAAATAAACTGATATTTTTTACATTATTGAAAATACTTGAAAAAATTGTCTTTTAATTCCAAAATAAATCAGACTCCGACTCTTACATTTTATTGGATATCGACCCCCCACTCCTCTCTCTTTGAAATCTCCGATCCTACCGACTCCCTACTCTGATTCCGACTTCAACTCCGTTAACCCTGATCAAGAAATTTGTTCAGAGAATACAAATTGCTTAAATTGAATGATAAACACCTAAAAGTTCAGATTGATAATAACTATCCTTCACAATGTATTCGACATTCAAAAGAAATGTTACTCTCTCAGAAATTTTCTAAACTTAATGATAACTTTCTTCAGACTCAAGCTCTATCTCTCTTCAGTCTGTAAAGTTCAAAGAACTTGCCTTTACTTGATCTGTAAAAGCTCCTCTTCGGTAAAGAAGTTCAAAAATGGTTTAAAATATCTCACAAACAGAATTAGTTTTCCTTCTCTCATTAAATACTTTATTATGTATTAGAAATTAGGTTTATATTTTTAGTTAGATTTCCTTTTCTTGGTTTCGATAAATCTTCAAAATCAAACTTATTCAAAAATGAAAACACCATCCTGCATATTCAACTTCAATCTTGTTATACACCTTTTTGTATTGAATTTAAATTTTATTTTAATATATAAATAAAGTATAGAATGAACAATAAAATATTTTCCCATTTTAAATTCGATTACTTTCGAGCTTACATTTTATGACATCATTATTATTAATGAGAAATTATAGTAAATAATTAGTAGAACATTATTTTCTATTGCTAAAATCAATGGTTATTTTTGATTAACCTAAGTGGTTAGTAACAATGGTACGTTTGGATATAATTTGATAAATATAATACTAGTTAGTTACAAACTAGACTAGTTAACGAGTGGTTCATCTAAGAATTTGAGATGCGATTTTTCTTCCGCCATCTCTAGATTTTTCTGCAGACATTGGAAGATGTATGCAGATTTTCATATCAATATTATGAATGACAGCTAAAAATTTTTGAATAGCACATAATTACCATTACTAAGCTTATTTGTAATACTCGAAGTTTGTTGCTATTTATATACGGCTTGAATGAAAATTGAAAGGAATATTAACAATAGTTACAGCTTTTTTTTAACGAAAATAGTGTATCCGCAAAACAAAGCAAAAGCCTATAAAAATATCGCATCATAGATCACAATCATATTTTAAAAAATACAAAAAAAATTCCAAAAAGTTAAACACATTTTTGTTATTTTAGGTGCATCCATCCCTATGTCTTGGTTGAAGGAAATTTGTGCGTCCTAAGTAAGTCTCAAGCATAATTTCAACACATACATTTTTTCAACTTTATCAGGCTGGGAAAAGGATACGAAATTTTTTACAAAAGAATAGTTAACACGTGGACATAAAAAGGGACAAAAATAGGAATTATTGAAAAATTCGGAGGCTTTTATTATATAAATGATTCCAAAAATTTTCGCGCCAGAACTTTTTGCTGTAAGACTTTTCTTTTCAAGACTTTTTGCCGTAAAGATTTTCGTTACGAGTTCTTTTTGTTGCGGAACTTTTCGTGCAATTCTCTTTTTAAGTAGAAAGTTTCATTGCAGACTTAGATCTTTCTACAATGGCTCAAGGGAATTCAATCTACCTAATTAATCCTTATACATGTACTAAGTAAGAATGTACTAATTTTTCAACAAAAGAAATTTTTCCCATAAACTGTAAGCAAGTCAAAAGTAGAGCTGAAACAATTGCACTTTTATTTGTATTGAGATTTCACAAATCTGTATTTGATCCAACACTGTTAATTAAATAGCTTACTAACTAAGTAACTTTTATTTTAAGCAAAAAAATTGGCCCCAAATGTCGATGCGCTCAATTGTCATTTGGCTGAATTCTCTTTAGGCAAAAAGACTTTCAAGCAAAAATGTCGGTAACCATATAAATGTAAAAATTATTTAAAACCTAATTTTAAAGTTTAATGGTAATAATTTTCATTATAATTTATGGTCTTGAAAAAACCACTTAAACATCGAAGAGAGAAGAGGGAGAGGGGTGTATTTTCAAAGTCATTTGAGTGAATATATTGGCATGCTTATCTTTGATAGCCACCATTTTTCTGATGGCAGAAATTTTAGTCATATATAGTCTCTTTGTCATAATACGTGTCTTGTTTGTTACAATATACTGTGTAAAGTCTACTTTGATGAAGTATGTGCAAGATGTTTGATAGAACTCATACTTGTCTAAAAATGATTTACAATGAAAAAAAAATAAAAAAAATACATGAACATAAATAGGAATTTTTGGTGCGCATTCGTAAAAAAGTCTCTTAGAATTAGAAATTAAAAGATCTGGCTTAAGATATTCTAGAAATAATTACAATATAACGACCTAAACCGGATAAAATAGTGTTGGGCATATTGTTCTTGGGACATGTGGATATACATGAAATCTAGTATGTATAGACTTGTTCTTAAAAGGTTATTAATTAAAAAACATAAATAAGATTGTAATTACAAAAAATTCACTTCTTATTGCTAAGCTCTACTTGTGCAGGTCTTGATACTTCACTAAAAAGATTGAATATAAAGAATTCTATTCACATATATAAGTTACCATACTCACTCTTTTAGGTTTCGGTATTCAGCTCTGGAGGTAGCATATTTTGTAACATTAGGGACATAACTTTTAGCGAAAATGTTATAATTTTTCATTTCTTTCTTTACAGTTAAGCTTTTTGAACAAAATTTTACTTACTTAAAAATTTTAAGTTCCTTATTCAAGTTCTCCTAAGACTCTGTGTATCTGAATATGTGAAATCTGCATGTTAAATATTAACAATCTCACATCTCATGCAAAAATAGAATCTTTTTTTGATTGAAAATAGAGAGTCGTATTTATTGAATGTAGATTTATTTCTTCTTTGTAGTAAACTCATGAGCCACGATGAAAATTAAAATAGATTCAATTAATATGTCAAAAATACGCATGTATTCATTATCAATCACGCAGACAACTTTCCTCATCAGAGGATAAGTGTCGTAAATAGTGTACTTAAATTTCACACATGATTAAAAGCTTCCATTCGAACTACATGCTCTCTTATGTTTTTGAATTGTGAACCCTATTCTTCAAAAGGAAAGCTATGATTCCTTTTCTTGAGTTTCCTCCTAAATTTGATGGAAATGTTTAACTCCAAATATGTTTTGTTAGCCGAGTATAGCATATTTTAATATAAATAGCAGACTCTCATTCCTTGTCAGATGACAAATATTTTATTGCATTTTAGAAGTTTATGATCATTTGTATCGTTTTTTCCGTTTAGAACCAGGAGATATAAAACCTGTGAAGCTGCAAATTTCAAATCCAAATCTAAACTTGAATGAAGGTGAAAATGCTGAGTTCATCTGCAAGCTTACAAATGACAAAGTATTTCATTTCGTTTTGTTTTGTTCAAACCATTCCAAAAAATTGGACATAATTTAAATATTTTTAATCCCTTATTGACTTTTTTAACTCCAACTCCTTAGGCTCCATACAAATTGAACTGGATAAAGAAGGATGGCTTTCTTCCATCAAAGGCTCTCATACGAATAAACGGCAACTTGATGATACCTCGAGTATCTCTTACGGATTCTGGAGAGTACATATGTGTAGCTTCCAACAATTATCACTCCTTAGATGCTGTTGCCAATCTTAAAGTTCTAGGTAAGTTTCTCGACTTTATCAATTTCCATATTGTAAACCTACTTTGCTATTTTAATTTTTCTATCTCAATGAATTGTTTCGCTTTCATACTACGTATTAAATATAATGAATCATTCTTCAGAACATTTATAGCATAGATAGAGCATCCCCAGTGCCCGCGCTAAGTAAAAATTTTAGAGGGGGGGGGGCTTCATTGGGTCGCTAATTTTTGAACTATCAGATTAATCTGTTTCAAAACGAAAAGAAAACATATGATGTATTTGTCAAGACATATCTATACAGATTACATTTTCATGAAAGAAATTATTATGAATGCTAGATGTTTTTCATATTTTTTTAGGATAATGAAAAATTTTTTAGGGGAACTTGAAAATTAGCTTGGGGCTTGAGAAATAGTTGGGGGGAGGTTTGTACCCAAAAATTTAATAGGTAGCGCGGGCTCTGAGCATCCGTATTTATATTATTATTAAATGGCTAGCACTATGTATTGTATATTTAAATTAATAATTCTTCTCATTTTCTCCTGGATTTGTACCCGGGAATAAATTATAAAGAATGCTGGCTAGGGGTAAGCCAAGCAAGAAGGAGTAAACACAGGCTCGCAAGAAAGATAAGAAATAGATGGTGGCAATTGTTACATTATTTTATAACGAAAATTTTTGCAACTCATTTAATTCCATTATATTAGCATTATAACTAATTTTCATAAGATCTTTCTACTTTTTAGTTAAAAAAAGACCTATTCTTTTAAAAATAAGATAACCTTCATAAAAGTGCATTAATACAAAAACTCACAAATTGATAAAAAATTAAAAACTTATCTAAACTTTCATATAACAAGATAATTGTTGCTATTGCTAAGTAAAGTATATTGTACTGTATCATCTTTTTGTATTATGAAGAAACTTTCGGATTTATATCTCACATTTTTCAAAATTTATATATTCAAAATAGAAGTTTTTGTTTATTATTTTTTTCATATACTTCAAATTGGAAGTGTGAGAGAGAATTTGAATACAGAACATATCTTTTAATATTTTTGCCCTAAGAAAATAGTGATGTGAATTATCGCCCACCTGTTGCTTCAATACATCCATCAAACGTTCGCGTGAAAGAAGGAGATGGACTAAAACTGATATGCACAATCAAAGGATCTCCAACCCCCATTCTTTCGTGGAAACGCGATCCAGACAGTTCCGACATTGGCGCGAATGTAAAAATTGGGTGTTAACTCTTTCAAAGACATGACAGTCATTGTGTACTTTGTTTTAGGTAATCGGTAACACGATAAGCTTTACCTCGATCTCTGTGGATGATTCTGGAACGTATATATGTCAAGTTCAAAATCAGTATGGGATATATCAAGCTAAGTCAATGGTGCACGTTGTTTCGATGAGTAAATTTTATCACACTCATTTTGATATAAATGAACGCATTCATATATATGTAAAATTGCATTTGAATTTAGAACCACAAGCTATTCCTCCACAAATTAAGTTGCGTCAAAAGTACTTGACCATTAAATATGGACAATCAGGTTCGTTAATATGCGATGCAATGGGAAACCCAATACCAACAATACGGTGGTCTAAGAAAGGACTGAAGGAATTAAAGAAAAATCATCTGGTAGAAATATTCGATTTCATTTTGTTTTTAATATTTTGCTAGAAGAAATTGATTTTTCCTCAAATCCTAAAAAATAGTTTCAACTCGTAGGTTTTTCAATTTAAGGCAACGTATTAAGAAATGCTCAATTGATATTTTACTATCTATATACTCAATTGAGTAAAAATCATAAGACACACGATCCATGAAAATAGACACAAAGGTCCTTTTTTCTTTATATATATAGTCGTGAACATTATCTCTGCAGGAAAAAGGACTACAATAACTATAGGAAAAAATTACCTAAATTTCGCATTTTTTAAATAAATCTAACTGAATAAATCAAGACCCAATAATAATTAAAGTCCACGTTGAAATGAATTCGTAATGTGTATCAAAGCTATGCCTTTTACATTCTGTTTTAATAGTTATTTGATCATAAAATTACGATTATAAGATGTTTTTATAGGGGCCTGAGTAAGGTTGTTGGATTTGAAGGCTTCGATAACTCAAGGTCTTGGGTTCGATCCCGCATCAAGCCTCTTTTCTTCATAGTTCAATACAAGCTGCGTAATTGTGGATTCGCACGGTACCTTTACCTTCACAAACTTGAAATCGTCACAGATAGCATTTTGAAATAATTTTATTTCGTTTATGTATCGCCCTGCAGCATATGTCTCTCGAATATGTATGTCACCAAAATCGTTATTTCGTGTCGTCAATCGTTCAAACATATGAGTGCCGTGAACTTTATATATTATATATATAATTTTTTTATATATTTTTAATAAAAGAATAGTATCGACATTCTTCTCACCTTTCCTTTGAGAAGAAAAACTTTGAGAGAATAGATATTGAAAATAAGGTTTGTTATAAATGTAAAACAAGATAAAAATTATTGCAAACATGAAAAGCTTTAAAAAGAATTCATTAATTAAAATTTTTGAATGAATACTGATTATATAACTAAAATTTTTGGCCAAAGTGAAACGTATGTAAACGTTTTTTGTTATCAAAAATTTCATTCAACAATATAATGATCAACTTTAAGTATATAAACTAAAATGCCTTCCTATTTCATTTCATTTTTGACTTAAACATTTTTCTGTATAATATTTTACCATACCAAGACAGTACGAGGTCATCGTTTAAAGTTTTGATCATTCTCAAGATAAAGTTTTTACCCTTACTCTTGCAAGAAAGCAAGAAGCATCTCAAGGAGAGTGAGTTCTGGTATGATCCAGAAACGTAAATTTTAAGTAGAGGGAGAGGTAGTAACATTTTTTCAGGTTGTATTAATGAATAAACTTTAATATACATTCCAGGGGCGGATCTAGAAATTGGCATTAGGGGTCGGGGGCGGATTTTACTAAACTAGAACTCAAATTTCAAGCATATAAATTTAAGCTTTATTAAAATTTTTAAAACAAAAAGAAGAATGAAAGCATTAAAACGATCCTCATTCATTGAACTGCGAAGTGAATTGATGTTGTAAAACTTGATGTGTTTAAATAATAAATTTAGAAAAAAAATTGAATAATATAAAAGTAATAAGTGTCACACTTAACTATCTAAAAAACGAGTTGCAGAAATCATCATAATATTTGAGTTCTACGAAAAGAATTAGATCAAGAAAAATTTTCAAGCAATTGGCATTGCAATTTGGGGGGAGGGGGCGTATGCCGGTTCCGCCTCCTTTAAATCGGCCAGTGCGTTCTATCCAATATTATTTTAGCTCGTTAATCTAATCTAATTTATACCATCTAAATCATTTATTCAGTAAAATTTTAATAAAAAAATTATATTTAATTATTTATTTATAAAAAGGGTATTAAATATATTATCCTGATGATAACTTCCGTGAAGGTGTAAAAAAAAGCCTAAATGTTTTGTTAGGAAATTAACGCGATGCACAGATTTTCGTGAGAAGGCATTTGGCCGAATCGATCATTGGCCGTAAGGACATTGGGCCGAAGGGACATTTGGCCAAATTGACATTTCACTTAAAATATACAGACAATTTGACAATTTTTGTAGACGTTGTTTTACTTCCAGTAAGTTTAGAAGCTTGTCCTCTATACAAATCTGTAGTGTAATTTTTATTTTATTTTATTATTCCTAACTAATATACGTAAATTATGTAGTGAAGAATTTTATCTACTAGAAATTACATAACAAATGTGTTATGATATGACATGACTGATTTGCGATAAAAAATAGAATTTTTAAGAGCAATTGCTCACATAAAAAGTTATGCCTCACTTTAGTTTAATAAATTCTTTGTTTTATCAATTTACTTTCTTTTTGCAATCAATTTTTTGATTGAAAATTTCATCTCCTGAAAAATTTGAACTTTTGTATAGGAGCATCCCTTTAACTTTATTTTATTGAGTTTTAGTATTATTTAATTGGTTGCAGAAGTCTGAAAAAATGCCAAATTGAAAAAGAAGTCTCTAGTGGTAATTAAGCTGATCCCGTAATTTCTATGCTATATAAATTTCAAGCCTATATAGGAGTGGCATTATAGATTTTTTAAATGGTAAAAGATGGAGACAAAGCAAATGTATTATAATTTTTTATATAAATATGGAAAAAATGGCTTATGAACATATCCAACATAATCCTCAATTATTATTATCGCTTTTAAATTATCCTTAAAACTTTACTTATAAAAAGTGAGATGATAAGGAACAGGCATTTACTCGCATGCTATATGTGTATATGAAAAAGATAGAAATATGTAAATCAAAATTAATGTCCGCAATTCATTTTATTGTTCATTTTTACAAAAATAATAATCAAATCATCCCAAACAAATTCACTGGTATAGTGCAGAAATGAAACATCCAGGATATTCATCAGTAAACAGTCTTTCGTGAGATAAAGCGATACGATTTAAACGATTTGAAGAAAAGTATAACTTATTGGAAATTTTAACATTTAAATATCCTTTTTTGCACAAAATAAGTTGGATTACAGGAGCCTCCTATGGTATCGTAAAACAGGGAGAAATACAAAGTGTTTTTGAAAGAAATATTAAATTATTTTAAATATCGTTTGGCCGCCATTGATTATGTCAATTTAAGGTGGAAGTTGTAACTTTGGATAAAATGGTAATCTTTGCCTTGAAGAAGCACTCTGCGTATTTACCATAAGAAAAGAAGAGAAATGTGGTGGTGAATAAAAAGGATGCGTTTTCGAAAAGTGTAACAAGAACACTGACAGTTTCCAAAGTGGGAACTTTGAAAAAAACACCCATATAAATAATCACATATGGAAAAAAAGAAAATAATACGCAAATAAGTAGGCATATTTCTATGTAAATCTTTCGCCTTACTCTGTACCTGTGGAGAGGAGTGGTACCTGTGGAATCCTTTCTTTGCACATGCAAGAGTTTATAAATAGAGATGAGATTAACCACGAAAAATACTGAAATGGGGAACAAATATATCACAACAGCTCGATACAAGGCGAGATTCCTACTCCTGTAAGGATTCATGCAAACGCCGTCATTGTAAGAAGTGGTTAGAGAGTGTGTAACCAAAAATGGCAGAAACCAGAGAAGCATATTGATCGAGATATTCAGTGCGGCGTGAATAAAGATCGTTTTCCACGTGTACAACCTGGAGTGTAGATGGGGCTTGCAGTTGACCACGAAGTTGCTGATGGAGATGGCTTGAATGACGTACAGTTTGATGGTTGTCACGATATGGTGCGTGACGTAGCAGCCGATGCACAAGGCGCTACTCGCATGCTTCAACGGAGGACTGATGTAAAAGCAGATGAGAGAAGTGCTCACAGAAATCACGTTCAAAGCCAAGTACTCAGTAAGCAGGAAACAAAAAGCATTTCGTAGGACCTTAAAGTGGACCGGCATCAGCGTTAGAAGAAAGTTCAGAACGATGTTCACCACTACCAAGCAATTTCGCAGCACGTAAATCCAATTCATTTCGCGAAAGTAAAATTTGGAGTGAGGACTTTTCTTTGCGAAATGAAGAAAATTCAAGACGGTATTAACCTTTTTGTTCGTTATCACTTCCGGGCGTGCGTGCTCACTCAACTCATGCTTCATGCACATTTCATTTGCTGACTCTCTTTGTTCGTAAAGCGAAGAAGACTTTGCACTACAACTACACCCACTCACGATCTTATTGAGTCAATAGGTGCGCATATAACAAACACTACATCATTATTTGAAAAGGAAAGAGGATGCTAAATCAATATCCTTTCTTTTTTGAATCAAGAGAATAGAGCCAGACAACACTTTCAAAGATACAAACAATAGAACAACATTTGTTCGCTATGAATGATTAAGGAAATGACAGTACTGCAGTCAAAAGAGAATTATTCAAATAATGATGTCGGATCTAATTCTTAACTCAAAAATAAGATTTAAAAGGATAATTTATTTGTCCTGTCAAATACAAAATTTTTCATTATTTCGACATTTACATCAAAATTAGTCATGCTCAACTTTAATTAAAAATTTACTTTAAACAATTTTGGCAGATAAAAAAAAATTTGATTTAAACTATGCCCATCTTAAAAAACTTTTTTTGTGAATTTTTATGTTTTAACCCTATACACTTAATTAGTGTGGTAATACGCCACTGAGTTTCAAGCTTATATTTTTGATTGGCGTTAACTTTCAGCACTTTCAGTGCCTTTAATCTTGACAATCTATTTGCTTAAAATCATAGTTTCACAAAATTCAGCGATTGCAATTTGAATACAACACTAAATAATGGGCATCTCTTTTACTTGCTACTCTAGAGCCGTGTTTCTCAACCTTTTTTTACTCATGGACCCCTTTTCACTTCTTTTTTTCTTGATGGACCCCTTCATAAAAATTGGACAAAAAAATATTTATTTTAATATTTTTCAATAATAAAATTTTTGAGGTTATGAAAAAGAAAATAGTATATACTAAGAATTAATATTGAAATGAAAGCAAATCTAATGCAACAATTTTTATAATAAAAAAACGTAAAGCACCTCTTTTTACCATGTCAAGTCTATTGCCAACTTTTTATAATAAAAACCGTTATGAGATGGTTTTCTTCATGGACCACCAAAATATCATTGTGGACCCCCAATTTATAATATTTCGCCTGTGGACCCCCTGAATGATTATATGGACCACTAGGGTCCATGTGGACCCCGGTTGAGAAACACTGCTAGAGTGACATGCGTGTATTGGATAAAAGGGTAGGGAACGGTTCCTATTTAAAATCCCTGAAAACTAAAATCTCCTCAACAAAAATCCTAGAAAATTTAAGTCACTGCTACCTCTGTTTTCGCGGATTTTGACTAGATACCGAACCTTGTTTATTGTTCTACTGCAATAAAATTTTCGTGAGAACATTTTCAATGAGATAAATCTTTACTAATCAATTTTTTCACTATTATTCTTCAAAAAATTGGCTACTTTTTTGAAAAGATGAATGAAAACTTGATAATGTTGCGCTACTCGTGCACAGGATTAACAGGTAGAAAAAACGAGTTGACTTTTCATTTAAATCCACTTTAATCCACATTTTTTGAGTTAAATCCACTTAAATCCTTCATTTTATCATGCTTTTTCGATCCTAAGAGATGTTTTTTATTTTTATTAATTATCAAAATTAGTTAATTGGTTATCAAGTATTAGTTAGTTTTAATGACTAGTTAGTAAACGTACTTTGGGGTATTTTCATCGAGAAGGCACAATTGCGCCTCTTGTATCGAACTTTGAGGAAAGTAGGCTGAATGTGAATCGAACCCAAGACCTTGACTTTCGAAATCCAGTATCTACCACCCTAACTCACGCCCCTAGAAGGTATTTTATTTACCAAAATGACGTAACAAAAATGATTTTGCAAAAACTTTGCCAAAAATTATCAACATATAACTAATTAAAATGTGTAATTTGGCAAAACCTCCCGTTCACTCGTTCACGTATAGTGCAGCATTTTACCTGAAAACTTATAGACTAAATGAAGATTTTATTCACAAAAATAGCTGGGAAGTCATCTTAAGAGTACAGAAGAGTACAAATGCTCAAAATCATTTGTGATTGACCTCTCTTCAGAGAAGAATATCTGAATTTCAAAGATTTGCCTAAAAATTTTTTCCATCATATTTTCTTGAAATAAAAATGTTAAATACCCCAGGTACGAAATGTTTAAGTAGCAAACTTTGTAAACCAGCTCAAAATTATTTCAAAAATCTAGTATCTTTTTTTCAGTTACATGATATAGAGTAAAAAAACCTCAGGCATTTTTTTATTCATGAATTTATGGAAATTTTATTTTTACAAATGTAATAGAAAGAAATAGATCGTAATATGTATGAAAGGTATAGTTAGTACAATATCACAAAGATAGAGGTGTGGCATAATATGTATATCATTTATATCTATAAATATATAGAGGAGTTCAGTTATTATCTATAAATAAAAGTTGATAGATCACGCCTTCAACTTACATCTCAGCGTACTGCAATTGAGAATTTGAAATATTTTAATCTGTGTCATTCAAAATAATTTGCTTTTGTTTTCAATTTCTTGAATCAAATAGTCTCTTTCCACTTTTCAAGTCGGGAAAACCTTGAATATCATGTCTCTAATTAATGAAATTAGTAATTTACTGCAAGAAAATACCCCTTTTCAAGAGAACTTTGATTCTTCAGATAGTTCTGAATCAGACATCGAAGAAACTTCTGATCATCTCTCTGATAGGGACGAATTCAACTTGGATGATTCTGATGATGATAAAATTAAAAAACCTTCCGCAGCCATGTACAATTTAGCTTGGAGAAAAATTCTGGAACTAGAAAACATAATATTATTATTCATCTTCGTGGATTGAAAGACAAAAGTAAGAAGAAAAAAAATAACTATTTTAGAATCTTTAAACTTTTTTTGATAATGCTATGATGAACTTTATTGTAAATAACACGAATATCTTTAGAGAATCGTTAAAAATGAACTACAATGAAACAAGTCACTAAAGGAAAACTGGTGTTGGATAAATTAAAGCATTTTTGGGTATATTATTTATAACAGGAGCGCTTCATTCAAACAATTAAAATTTTAAGGATATTTGGAATGACACAGGTTTTGGGTGCAATTGTATAAAGAGCGTAATGTCTTCTCGGCGATTTTTATTTTTATGTCGATGCCTGGGATTTGATGACAAAGTTGCTAGAACAAGTAGAAGAGATAGGGCTAAATTGGCTGCAATCAGAGAGTTTTTTGATGCTTATATTATAAATTGTAAATTCACATGAATATCTGACGCTCAACGAGGCTATATTTCTTTTCAAGTGTAGATGTAGTTTTGGAATGTATTTTGGATTTTCAAAACCAAAGAATTATGGTATAATAAGTTTATTGTTTGATTGACACAAATATGTGATTTAACATATACTTAGCAATTTTACACAGTTTATATGTCTAAAATCCTCTTATTATTTTATATTTAATGATTTTAATATTATTATTTATGATCTTTTGAAAAAAAAGTGCTTTTTTTTAAAAAATCCTTGAAGAGGGGATTTCCAAGAAATCCTTCATAAATAAATATCCCCTTATAATTTATATCTTTAGCAATAAAATACCGTTTAAATAATTTAGATGTTAGGAACTTCTAAACATTTTGTACCATTTTTGAGAAAACCCCTTTTAAATTTAAATAGAAGATGAAATTTGAAAAAAAACCATATATGTACAAACAAATATTCAACCACCTTTTATGATCCAAACATCAATACATTATATAAATGATCCATGCGGGTTAAATGAACAATACAATGCAGGCAATATTTGCTATTTTAACCCCTTTAATGATACACACCTCTCCTAATCGCTGCTTTTCAAAGCCGGTTCGAAGGACCGGTAACGATCATTTGCCTTCCTAAGTTTTACATCTGTCGAGACAAGACTGCATCGGTTGAAAAAAGTTTTCGCTTTTTTGTAAAGTAAAATTCTCTTAACAATTTCTACATCCTAGTTCTATCACATTTTATCTTAAAAATTTGTTTTATTTCATATTTAGAATTTGTTGATTATGAAAAATATTTGGTGAGAGGTGTAATAGCGTAGAGACGGGGGGGGGGGGTGGTGTTACAGAACAAGTATTGGGTGCGTGAGTGAGGTTGGTTAGATACTGGGGTTCGATCCAGTACCAAGCCTTCTTTTTTCATAATTCGACACAAGTGATGGATGCAATTGGGCAATGTAGTGAAAAAACATTTTATCTTTACTTATAGATTTTAGGCCTTATATAATTTTTACAGTTTATATTAAAAAGCTTAAAATTAAGGAGATAGGTGAAATTAACTCTTTACCAATTAAGTAACAAATTAATTAATCTTATTAAATAATTAACTTATTATCGAATCATAGTAAATTGAATAAAGGTGAATGTTACTGTAGGGTGTTTTCATTGCGAAGGCATAATTGCGCCGCTTGTATCGAACTATAAGAAAGTGTAGGCTGGATGTGGGATCGAACCCAAGACCTTGAGTTATCGAAACCCAGTACCTAACCAACCTTACTCACGCCCTTATTTGAATAAATAACTAAATAAATCATTTAAAAATAGGGAAAGACGTTTTATGACTCCACCAATATCCTTTTTGCAATTATTCTGGCCTGGACCAATAAGACTAATTTTTGAAGCGAATCTAGAAGAGTTACTCAATCAAAAAACTTTTGCGTAATAATTTGTGCGTAAAATATTTTTTTAAACCTAATTCCACAGAAAGTTTATTTTTATTCTGACTCTTCCACTTTGTATATGTGAATAGCATCGGGTGTATTCGTGAACTTTTTGCAAAGAGGACTTTTATTTATACTTTGTCGTGTAAAGACAATTTTCATGTAAGACACGCGATCTTGAGTCAGAAAATGTTCATCCTTAGTTTTGCTAAAGAAGTCTTCACAAATTTTCATACATTTATTGAAGTAGCTTTCTTCCTTTACAATATATTCTTAATTTACTCTTTTCCAATTTTCTATTGATATTTCAGATTTTAATAAATAAAAGATAACAAAAGTTTCTCGATATTCTATGCATCCATTTAACTTAATCACCGGCATTGACAAAGCCCAATCGATGTCCTTCTATTGTATTAATATTAGTATAACATTAGAATGTCATTAGGTTCTTTAAAATTTGCTTCGATTCAACATACTAATAATACAGCACCAAACAATATCAACGTCTATTCGTATAGAGAATAATCATAACAAAAGGGAAACTAGATATTCGTGTTAATGATAGAGCTAATTATTGGAATATATTTACTCACAGTTGAGGAACTACGTAAAGGAGTCAAATCAATGATTTGCCAATAGGTAGCAGATGATATCGTTTTACTCATGGCGCATGATCAAATCTAATTGGAGATTTGTTCGTTGACAGCTTTTTGACATACATAATTTATACAGTTGTTAGTTTATTGACTCACATTTTTGGAGATACCTTTTTAATGTTTTACATTATTTATTTTTTGCTTCCGTAGGCTTGCGATTATGCTCTACCAAATTTTTTATTTGATATTTCATATCTCTATCAACTTTATAATTTTTTTCCTGGATATTTTTGCGTGTTTCATATAATACAACCATATGCGTCTTCTGAGTCAACTAAAATTGCATCAAGTTATAGCTTACTTGTTCCTATATTTTATTATTGAAAAAAATTAATGTGACAACACTATAGCTCTAATATACCTTTCCTTTTAATAGATAATAATCAGCAACTCTTTCAAGAAAAACTCTCATAGTTATAAATTTATAAATAAAAACTTATGAACACAAAGATGTTAAATTATCTGCTCTGATCAAATAAGTGTTCGAAATAGCATTATCATTATGTAATGGAGTAACCCTGAATGTTGTTTTTGGCTGGACGTATTTTCAGAACAAACCTCTTTTCTTCTGGCTATTTTTGACATCGAATGATTTAACACACAACCTAATTCATTTCACCATGATAAAAAACAATATAATTTCAACTGTTTTCGAAATTTTTTAAAAATTACTTTTTGGGCCATTTTAAAGTTAAGATATCTTTGACGGTGTGCGTTTTTAAAACTGATCTTCCAAATATAAAATGGCCAGCAAGACTGAATGAGCTTTATGATGCAAACGTGTGTGCATGTGTGTGTTTTATTACTCGCGTTTTATATGGGTTCGAAATGCGTATTTTGTCTTTGTTTATTCGACAACTCGACACAAGTAAGGGACCTGCTAGCACGTTAAATCATGAAAACCTGTAATCAAAGGAGAAAATTCAATATATTAATCCTATCAGCAGTTACATAAATTTGGGAAGAAGTTCTTACTCCTCTCGACAAAGAAAAACTATTGTTTCCCAATAAACTAGGAGTTGGTGCAATCATTTAATATTGAGTGTATCAAAAAAGATCTTGACCGTGAAAAACAAGCTTTTCAATTATGAATGCAAAATATTCGAATCTAAACTATCAGCTAAGACACAATCCTCAATTCAATAACATGCATGGAAAATGTAAAAAATTTCAATCTGGTAGAGTTACGAGAACTTTCACAGATGCTAATATTTGAAGATAAAATCCACTGTGAAGATAATTTCATAAAGTCTATCCATTTTGACCATATATTTATTTTAGTCTGAAAAAGAGCGTATTTTAGGTGATGAAGCTGGATAACTTTTTATAATTGAAAAAAAAATGATCATGAATAATTCTGTCAGTGTCACAACTTTTGAAAAGGGATTCCTTAACAAATATCCAGAGTGATATCTGTTCAGTGATAATACAAGATATGGTAATGATAAAAAAAGGCTAGGATCATCAAGAAAATTCTTTCAACAGGAAAGCTTTGAGATCGCGTAAATTCAGTGCTAAGATATTCTCTGAAACTTTTTTTGAACATAGAGTGTGGGAAATAAATATATGATGAAAGTAGAGCTACCATGGAAGGATCACCATAGAAATATAGAGCAGAATTAGACACCATATAAAGTATAATAGAAAGCATGTACAGATTACGGGCCGATAAGAAATTTGTAGCGAAAATAAAGATGGTCCTATCCAAATTCCTGTCCCAAAGTAATTTCTTTAGTTAGTATACGCAGGAATGGATAAACAAAGTAAGAAGAATAGAAGTAAAGAGGTCGGTCTAGTCTAAGTAGCAGACAGCAATATTTTTTACCATGTGATTTTAAAAAATGTTTATGAAACTTTTATTTTTATGTCAATTTGATATAATACACATGACCCATCTATATGGTTATTATTCAAAAAATTTCAAATGAAATAAAAATTATAAATTTAAACTTTGAAAGATTTTAGCTAAGTAAGAACAAATTAACTTACAGTATTTGTTACCTATGTTTAAACGGACAAAAATGTAATTATAATCAATTTAAATAAATTTAGAACATTCATAAAAAAGTCATACAAGTAGGATTGCAGTTTACATTTTTTAAATTGCTTGACTGGTTTGGATACTTTTAAAATTGTGTTTTTTTTACTTTGGAGGTAAGTTAACTTTGAAATTATGTGATAGTTCATTTAAAAACCAAAAAAGTTTCAAATCATCAAAACATTCATTACTTTATAGCATATTTTTATTCGTTGATGCTCTTTTGATTGGATGTGATTGGTCAACCAACATATATAAAAATGTAATATTTCTTTTCTATAGGTTGCATTTAATTAATTTGTAACATCAGGGATGATTCTTAAAAACATGAAACTATCATCATATCTCTATTTTAGTATCCTCGGCAAACAAAGTTAAGCATAATCCCTCACTCACTAGAAAGCTTTTATTCATAAACTTTAAGGGCATTATATCAATGTTTATCACATTAATAAGGATATGTAGTATATATTGTTATAGAATTACTTTTATACAAAGAGCAGAGGTGCATTTGAATGATTTTTGTAAAATCGATTTAACTAAAATTATTCATCATAGGAAATAGAGAATCTTTGTCCAAAATTCTCTATTTCAAATTCTATATCGATGTTATATCCAGGATTAAATTCTAAATCCATTACAGCCTCCAAACTTTTTTTCATCTACATCAAACATTAGATAATAATATAACTTATATGTTTATGTTGTTCATTACAGAAAGTAATTTCTGAGAAGCCTCTTAATTCTCAACCATTTGCAGCTTCAAAATAATTTTTATCCAATCAACACTAAATATTATTTATTAACCATATTAGTGATAGGCAAAATTTGTTCGCTCCAGTGCTTAAGAGGAGGGGGCGTTTTAGGCTAATCTCTATATCTTAGATTTTTTACATATATTTTTAACGTGGTTTATATATTTCAACTATATGCTGAATATAGTGGAGATGTTCATTTTTTTTAAAAAAATCCATCAAACTTGTCAAAAAATTGTTTAAGTATTAAACAATTAAAAAATTTTGAAATACTTATAAAAAGTTTTTACACATATGTACCTATTTTCAAGTATGCGCATTTAGTCTTGATGTTCATTTTTGTGAAAATTAATTAAACTTCTCACAAAAATGGTTTAAAGTGGTGATTAAAATAGATTTAAAGATTTATCATTCGCAAAGGAGGAACTTCTTGTTCACAAACAGAATCTTTTTTGAAACACCCAATATTAGAGTCCATTGAAAAGGGCGCTCAGGAGTTACTATTAAAATGTTCTTTTCAATTTGCTTTCAGGTCGCTTCTTCCTCCCATACACAATATGCGTTTTTTTTTAGATTTTTATCAATAAATTTATAAATATAAAATCATTATGCGCTTGAAACTGTATGGAAATATAAATTTTGAGGAGTGTATTCAAAATAGACACTAAATTATTAATTATTTTCGGATAAATTCAAATTTTTATAAGTACATAGGATTTGCGTTTTGATTAATTCCTATTTCAATGATCGTAATAAATCAGTTCAAAAGGTGAATTCATAAGAAAAAAATGGTTATTTTCAAACTCAATCTATAATGCTTCTAATCAAAAATATGCAGACTTCGATTTCTGAATTTGTAAATTTGATTCATAATAATTATTGCAAACGTTGTTATACTCTAATTGCAAAAACTGAGTCTAGGAATGAAACCAGCGTGGTCGATTTCTTATAAAAACAGATATTTTATATAAAACATATATATCATGTAAAATTTGAGAGGATATTTTTAGGGACATTTTTTAGAAGTAAACCGCAAATTTGATTGATACTGTCAAATATTTTGAAATCTTACATGTAAAATTGTGTCCAGAAATAAAACCAATATGTTCGATTAGATATAAATACATATATTTTACGTTAAATTAGAATGAATATATTTAGAGACAGTTTTGAGACGATAACCACTGACACTATTAGATATTTTCGTGCCCTAAATGCAAAAAATGAGTCCAGAAATAATGCCGTCATGGTTGATTTGGCACAAAAACACAAATTTCAAGTAAAATTTAAACAATATTTTTGGAGACCATTTTTAGAAGTTAACCACAAATTTGATTGATACTCTCAGATATTTCTCTAAAAGACACCAAAAAACTAAGAAGGGGGCGTGAGTAAGGTTGGTTAGATACTAAGTTTTGATAACTCAAGGTCTTGGGTTCGAGTCCATATCAAGCTTGTTTTGTCATAGCTCGATACAAGCGGCACAATTGTGCCTTTTCGATGAAAACACTCCACGGTACCTTTACCTTTACCTTATTTCAAAATTCTAAATGCAAAAACTGAGTCCAGAAATGAAACTAGCATTGTTGATTTAGTATAAAAACATATATTTCATAAATTTGAGAGAATATATATTAATGTAGTTTTCAGAAGTAAACTTTCCTAACTTTTAGGATTATTTAATATAGGCACTAAGTTTATGGTTAACTACAGATAATATCAAAATTTTATCGAAAAATTTTAATTTTTGATTTTGATTGAGAGTTTTTAAGATGAGACGCTTATTCAACTCCATGAAAATTGTATCAAAAGATGCAGCTAGCGATTTTAGGAAGATTCATTCTAAAATAAAATTACTTTAAAATTATAAAAAAAACTCAAAAAGTTAGAAAGTAAAACTAAAAACACACCTTGAGTAAGGAAAATACATTTTAATTGAAAAAAAAACAAACTTAAAGTAACATTATGTATCATTATGATTTCAATTAATTTCATTTCAACGTGTAAATTGAAATTTTAGACTTACGGAAATTCACTAATGATAAAAAATGCTAAAAGTGAAGACTCTGGAACATACACTTGCTCAGCTTCTAATCACATTAAGACAGTTACTTCTGAAATGACGGTTGTTGTACAAAGTAAGCTTTTATAAAACAACTCATATACTTACATCATTTTATTTTTCCGCTGTCAATTCATATCAGGTTACATGGGTATCTTATGTCATACGCAACACATATGCCAATTCCCCTTGCTGAACATAACATCCTATGCTTTTAGAACCTCCTTTGCCAAAAGTTAAAATTTATCCGCAAACACAAGAGTTAAGTGTTGGAGATAGCGCATTCTTGACATGCGATGCGATGAGTGATATACCCTATAAGATACGATGGTATAGATCCGATGGTAAAGAATTTTACAACATATCTACAAAGGTTCTTTTACTTTTATACATTTTTTTGTGAATAAGATAAACACTTTTGTAATAAACTTTATGACCACACTTTTGTAATATTTTGCCTTCTCAAGGCTTCTCTTCAGACTACAGAAAATAGAAGAAGGCTTGATGAGGCGAAATTTTACTAAATTGTGTCTTTACTCAATAAAGTTTTTTACAAAAGCGTTTTTTTTTAATTTATTTACAACTTTTTGATCTCTCTCTGTCTCTCTCTGCATCACTTTTTAAATATTTTTCAATAAGTTAAAAGTAATGTACTATATTTCCAATCATTATCCAATTTTTTTATTACTGTTATAATAATTATTATTATCAATATTCGAAGTATGACTTTCAATAGTATTTATTCAAATGATTCTAATTGATATTTAATATATCATTTTTAGTTTTATTCAATCTCTCTTTGCAATTGCTTTTTCAAAATTTTGCTTTATTCAATAACTTTTCTTTAAATTTTTGCACACAATTTTGCTATGTTTATAAAAATTTTAAAGTTTAATTTTAGTCCATCATCTATAGGGTGTAAAATTTTTCCAGGGGTTACTTATAAATGAACGTGATAGAAATGGTCCGTTGATAGAATGTTAGAAATAAATAGTAAATGTTCAACGATCTCAGTATTTTTTTAATTTTTAATTTACTAATTGGTCTTTCTATTAATGCATTCTTGGATTTAGAGAATTTCTTTAACTAGGTCGCTTTATACAATTTTTGGTTAAAAGCTTTTACAACCTTTACATCACTGGAGTATAACTAAACTATTTTCAATAAATAAAACTAAGTTGTAAATAAAAATTTTAATAAAATGTATGTAGTTTTAGAATAGAATTGTGAAAAGATAAAAAAAATGTATTAAGTTCTAATTCTAAATGTATTAATACTAAAGCTAAAAATGATGTATTTCATTCGGTATGAATAATTTGCATGATATATTTCTTTTTTTCCGTTATTCATAAGACAAACTTTTGATTGGAAAAGCATAAAATGTGCATTTTTTAAAAAATTCTATATTTACTCCATATTTGTGTATATTTAAAATAAATTATATCTGTAGATAGAAAAAAATATCATCTACTTCACAAATGTTAATGGACGTGAAAAAGGAACTTACATATGTGAAGTGTCATCTGATGGAGGAAAAGTGATTGCTGAATCCACACTGGATATCAAAGGTAAAATTATTGACTCTTCCCCAAGGTTTGTGCTTCATTTTGGCACTTTTTTCAAGGCATTCCATACGTCTCTATCACGCCAAGCTCCAAAGCAGAAGTTCTTGAGGGAGATCTCGTGACATTTGAGTGCACTGCTCAAGGCGATCCCATTCCGCATATTTCGTGGATCGCCCCTCGGCACGTTGAGATGGAGGCCCCAAAGAGCTATAAAAGCAGTGAAATCAGAGGCGATATTCCTTCTATGAGCGTTGTCTTTGAAATCACGGACGTCAAAATTTCAGATTCTGGAGTGTACACCTGTATCGCTAGAAACAGTAGAGGAGAAAATGCGGAAAACGTTCAACTTAGAGGTAAACACACACAATGAGAATAACAATATTGATTACCTTATCCTAACTGGAATTTAATATTTTATAACATTTTGCAGTTTGCGAATTTTCTGTTGTAAAATACTCTATTCCCAGCATTTCTTGAGATTTCCAGCGATTTTTAAATTATTGCTTTTATAACTATTTGTCAGAGTTTTAATTATCTTTATCTTTATAAATGTAAAAAAATATTAAATAATATTTTATTGTAAACTTTAAAAAATGAATAAATCTTTCTTATATACTAACTTCTTTAAAAAGACGAACAAATAATGCTTTTATGGTTTAATCTAGATCTTAATTTTGGAAATAAAATGTTAAACAGTTAGAACATTCTTTTGGGTTATATTAACGTTGAAAAAATATTTTTCAAATTTCTAAATAAATTCTCAACATCATATCATTTTTCGTCTAAAATTTTTAATAATCTATAGTTTAAATTAAATTACCCTAGTTTTATTAATCAAAGGTATCAAATAATTTTGTATAAATTTAATAAAATATAATTAAGTCTTTTATTTCAATTTTATATTATATATATAAAATATATATTTTGTAAGATTTCATCAAAAAAAATTTAATAGCTTAACATTGAATTAAATACTGTGAATTTATACGAATTTTGGCAAATTCCAAAATTTTATAAAAGAAACGCGGATCAGAGAACTTCTGGTTCCCGTAGAACATAACTATAAAATTGTTTTATGAGTATTGGTTTGAAAATGTACAAAATTTTGATGCAACATACCTTTTTTGATATAGCATAGGACTCCACCCCAAAGCTATTGGGTCTACGAGAAAATGCCAAAGAGCTATATTTCGGTAATAATGTCTCTGCGACAGAAATTCAAATGGTCAAATAGTGAATATTTTGCTTCACTGATTATATTATTTATCAGGTCATGTGGCTCTTATATATGATATGGATCTAGTCCCTCTAAGCGGGGTTTTAAAATTCTTAGGTACATTATGAAAATTTACTAATGATAAATATTCCTTTAAATAATATTTTGCATAACTTATGATAATGATTCGAAACATTTTTTTATTTTACACGTACACATATGTTCCTTTTAAATTTCTTCCTTATATTTCAAATAATACAAAATTCACCTTTTTAAGGTGCTAGTTTGACCGGAGCATATTTTCCATGTTTATTCTTAGGGATCTCGATCACAATTTTGGTAATGACGATCGGACAGTTTATTTTAAATTTTACAACTTTTTAACAGTCAATAACTGTCATTAACTGTCTAGTTAATCTAAAAACTTCTAAAGAAAGAAGTTTTCAAAAGTTTATTCTTATATTGTGTCAAAAATAACAAAGAAAAAATATTTATATATTCTTAATTATAAGCTTTTATAATTATTATATTTCAAGAAAAATTAAATAATAAATTATTGGAAAATTAATTATACTTAATTCATATATACAAAGGATTAAGTTAAGGGAATCCATCTTGAAAACAACAATTTGAATATTCATACTAAAAAACCAATCACCATTTTAAAGGACGGAGCTGTAAAAATCAATAGTTTGCTTAAGCCTAATGAAAAGTGGTAGAAATTGTCTTAAAAAATTGCAATCATTTAAAGTTCGTTGGGTTATGCAGCCGGTTGCTAACTTAAGAATAACTAACTAGCTTAACTAACTTACCATTTATCCACAAAGCAACTAACAGTCGTTTAAAAATATGGGTTAGCGCTTTAGTGAACTAACTCAAGAAGCAATTTTAGAAGGTCTATCTTAATGCCTTCTCAATAGATTCCTACTTTTTTGGAATTTTTCTATAATTCTAAATAAGATAAATTTTCAAAATATGATTTGACTATATACCCTTTTAAAAAGCTTGAATTAAAAACGCAAAACTTGAAGAAAAAACTCCATGAATAAAAAAGTTTCGATTTTTTGTCGTTTTCACATATTCTGTAAAAGCGTGGAAATAGTTATATCTTGTCTTGCATTTTGTATTACGAAAATCCTTTAGTATAAATCCACCCTATTTCTAACTTATTTTTTGATTTTTACAAGATTATTCTCATATTCATCGAACGTATTATAATGATCATAAATAATAAATTATTTTTTCCTATTTCAGTTCAACCAGTTTTAAACGATCAAGAAAGGATAGAGAAGAATGGTAAGTACCACTCTTTTATAAACCACTACTAATTTATTTTTGAGTAAGAAACTTGGAAAATGGGAGGAAAAAATATTGGACATTTTTTTGCTTATGTATCGAAGTCTTAAAGGAATTAGACCTTATTTTTTATCAGGAATAGCGAGTTGGAGTTGGGAGTCAAAGATTTTGGAGGAGCAGGATGAGGATTCAAAACTTTGTGTAAAGCAGGATTCGAAGTCGGAGTATGAAAGGAAATGTGTATCTATGACTGCTAAAATTTAAATACTGAGTCATAATTTTAGTTGTTTAACTCAAATCTTTTAATTGTTTATAATTACTTTTTTCGTCCCGGTTTAAGCCTAGCTTCGATTATAATAATATTGATACTTGGTGTAAGGCGCAATTGTATGGGTTGCAAAGAACGCTTAACTCTTGATCGAAGCCAAAACCTTCTGGTATCGAAGCAATGATATCATTTATCTAATCAATCTTACTCACGCTTCCATTATATAACCAATCATTTGCCTCATACTAAAAATCATTTTGTTCCAATTTTATCAAAACAATAAATTTTCTTTCACATGCATTTTATAAACAGAGATCCTAGCACAAACTTCAGTGCAAACAAATTCCATAGAAGTAAAGCCCAGAGTCTTGGAAACAATACAAGGATCGAATGCACTATTCAACTGCGAAATAAATGGTAGGGCATCGTTTAACTTAATTTTTTATTGCTTATTCTGTGTCCCTTCTTTTGACATTTAAGGTAACTCACTGATGAAAACATTTTGGAAGAGGCCCAAAAATAGGAAGATTTCGGATAAAGCTTTAATAACTTCTAGAAATCAGACTTTAATCATCAGAGATGTTTCTCTCTCGGATGCAGGCGAGTACATGTGTGTCGTTGAAAACAAGGACGGATCCATCAACATCGATAACTCTCTTCTCAAAGTTGTGCCATTGATGAGAAGTAAGTTAAATGAATTTGCATAATTTTTCATTCAAAATTGATCAATCATGATAGGAGCAGTCAAGGTTCACATTCAGCCTACGAGCAGAGTTGCAAGTTTGGGCGAAAAAGTGGATTTCGTTTGTTCCCTTTCACCAAAACCACGTCATCACGTCAAGATGTACTGGATGAAAAAGAAGGGATCGTTATCCAGATACACCAGGCAGAGCAATGGAATATTTTCAATCGATTATTTCCAATCTTCAGATACAGGTTTTCTATAATAAATTTGTATTTAACTTCTATTTCCTGAATTTTTAAAGAAAAATTTGGAAATTTTCCAAACCAACTTCTATTTTCTGGCTACGCCACTGATTAAGGATCGTGTTAGATCTGGCGTTGAGTATCAGCCAGTTAAACAATATCTTTAAAATACGCATATAAAAATATTAATAATAATTAATTAATTGTTACCTGGACATTGTGACTTCTCTTGTATTCTATCATCATCCCCTGTACTAGATTGATTCGAAACGGCAATGGAGCAATCAGTTCACATGTAAATAAAGATCGTCCAAGCTAACCGCTTATGGCTACTTGGCTGATTCTCACACACAGCCACTAGACGACTGTTCAAATCTCATGGAGCGAAGCTCAAAAATTTTCAAAGTAGGTTTGAACACACAAAATGGAACTGATCTTCAATATCTGAAATCGGTCTTTCATACAGTGTACATAGAGATGATGATCGAATACAGGAGAACTTAGAATCATCAGAATTATTAATTATATTATTATTAATGTGCTTATGAAATTTTTAAAGCAAAATTATAATAATTACTTTAGGAGAATACATATGTGTTGTGGAAGTAAATGGGAAGAACGAGACAGCCTCTACCTACATAACGATGAATTCAGCAGCAAGATCTTTCAATGAATTAATTTCTCAACAAGCAAACTCGACTATTAGCATGAACAAAAGGAAGCATCATCACTTGGGAGTTTTCAAGAAAGCAATGTTTGTGCCATTAGGCAGTTTGGCAAGACTTGAATGCAACGACACCTCTGAGAGTGACGAAGCAAGAAATGGAAAAGGTTTTTTGTGGTTCAGAGTTGGAGGACATTTGCCTGTTAATCATAGAATTGTGAATCATAATAAAGTATTGGAGTAAGAATTTTAGTGCTGATAATTTAAATGTTTTATAAAAATATTTTTTATCGGTACAAATTTTTCAAAAATTAATGAAAAAAATATTGGACAAAAGCGATCAGTGATCTGTTATTGGTGTAATAAATATTAAAACGTGAAAAGTAAAATTAATAGTAATTTTTTCAAAACTATAATATTAATTATAGTTTTGAAAAGTTTAAGAAAAATATTTCTAAATAAATTTTTTTATTTTAAGATGAGTGGGGCCATATAAAAAGAGTTCACGGCCTGCGTGTTCACCACGCCTTGTCTAGACCAAAAACGTCCCTTTCTTGTATTAACCTATTCTCAAAGATGAAAAATTCAGTAAAATTTAAGAGAGACCTAATTTTCATTTGACGAGAAACCCTCGAAATGTCTTTATTATTTAAAATCTT
>JAUIRK010000799.1:85000-216242 GCA_030549495.1 Nectonema munidae
TATTTATTATATATTATTAATTATTAATAAATAATTAATATTAATTAAATATTATAATAATATTAATATATTATATAATAATAATATTATTATATTATTATTTAAATTAATATATTAATTAATATTAATAATAATATTATAATATTAAATAAAATATTAATTTATTAATAATATTAATATTAAAATAATAATATTATATTTAAGATATTATATTATTTATTTTAAAATTATATAATAATATTATTAAAATTTATTATATTAAATAATATTAATAATATTATATATTTTATTATTATTATTAATATAAATTTTTTATATTTATAATTTATTAATATTAATATTAATTAATTTTATTATTATTATTATTATAATATAAAAATAATATTAATATTAATATATTATTATAATTAATTATATATTAAATTTATATAAATTATATTAATATTTATTTTAAATATATTATATTATAATTATTAAAAATTATTATTAAAAATTTATTAATATAAATTATATTAATAATTATTAAAATTATATTTATTATAAATTAATAATAATATTTAAATAAAAATATATATTAATATTAATTTAATAATATATTTATTATATAATAATAATATTATTATTATAATTAATTAATATATTATTATAATTTATATATATAAATATTATTATTATTATATTTAATATTAATATAAAATTAAATTAATATTAATAATATAAAATAATATTAATAATTAATATTATAATTAAAATTATTAAAATTATAATATTAATATATAATAATAATATATAAATAATAATATAATTTAAAATTATTAAAATAATATTAATATTATTATTATATTATATTTATAATAATAATAATATTAATATTAAATATTTTATTAATAATATTAATAATTAATTATTAAAAATATTATTAATATAATTATATTATTTATTAATATTTTAATATTATAATATTAATATTAAATATTAATATATTATTATTATTTTAATATTATTTATATTTTAATTTATAATTATTAATAATAATTATATAATATTAATATTTTTAATATAATATTATATTATTTTATTAAAAATTATATTATTATTTTATAATATTAATTATAATATAATATTATTATATATTATTATTATTTTAATATAATATTATATTATATAATAATTAATATTATATTAATATATAATAATAATAATATATTAAAAAAATTAAATATATTTAAAATTATAAATATTAATAATATTATTATTATAATAAATATATTAAAATTAATATTATTTAATATATTAATATTATTAATATTATTATTATTAATATATATTAAATATTAATAATATATTTAATATAAATATTATTTATAATATAAAATTAATAAAATTATATTATAATTATATATTATATTATATTTATTATTATTTTATTATATATTATTTATTATTATTATTAATATTATTTTATTATTATTATATTATTATATATTTAAAAAATTAAATTATAATATTATTATAATAATAATATTAATTTTATTTTATAATTATTAATAATTTATAATATTATTATTAATATTAATAATAATATTTTAATTATTAAAATTATATAATTATATAATTTTAATAATATTAATTAAATTATTAATTATAATTTTAATAATATATATTATATATATTAATAAAATTATAAAATAATAATATTAATTTAATAATATATATTATAATATTAATATTAATAATATTATATAAATATTAATTATTATTAATAATATAATTATATTATTAATATTAATAATTTAATATATTATTATTAATATTATTTTATATTATAAATATTATTTTTATAATATTTAATATTATTATTATTATATATTATTATATATTATTAAATATTATTATATTATTATATAATTTATTATAATATTATTATATAATATTAATATTATATTAATATTATTAATATTAAATAATTATATTAATATTATATTATTAATATAATATATTTAATATTAAATAATATTATATTAAATTAATATTAATATTATAATATTAATATTAAAAATATATATTATAATTATAATATTATTTTAATATTTAATATTATATATTATTATAATTATATTATTAATAATATTAATATATATATATTTTATATATATTAATATATAATATATATTTTAATTATTAATATTAATAAATAATATTATTAATAATATAATAATATTAATAATATAAATATTAATATTAATATTATATTAAATTATTTATTATATTATTAATAATATTAATATAATATTATTAATAATAATAATAATATTAATATTATTAATAATTTAATAATAATAAAATATAATAAAATATATAATAATATAATAATAATAATAATAATAATAATAATAATATTAATAATAATAATATAATCAAACACACACACACACACACACACACACACACACACACACACACACACACACACACACACACACACACACACACACACACACACACACACACACACACACACACACACACACACACACACACACACACACACACACACACACACACACACACACACACACACACACACACACACACACACACACACACACACACACACACACACACACACACACACACACACACACACACACACACACACACACACACACACACACACACACACACACACACACACACACACACACACACACACACACACACACACACACACACACACACACACACACACACACACACACACACACACACACACACACACACACACACACACACACACACACACACACACACACACACACACACACACACACACACACACACACACACACACACACACACACACACACACACACACACACACACACACACACACACACACACACACACACACACACACACACACACACACACACACACACACACACACACACACACACACACACACACACACACACACACACACACACACACACACACACACACACACACACACACACACACACACACACACACACACACACACACACACACACACACACACACACACACACACACACACACACACACACACACACACACACACACACACACACACACACACACACACACACATAAGAAAAAACAATGAAGTTTAATTTTTACGCTTGATAGATAAACCATTATTGAGAAACGAATTTCTTAAAGAGTTTATATTCACATCTAAAAAAGGTACGCTAAGGGTTTTTTCCCAAAATATTGCATTAATATCATCTGCATACATCAGTATTTTAGCCCTTCGTACGGCTTCTGTAAGATCCTTAATAAAGATGTTGAGCAAAAGTGGTGTTAGGATAGAACCCTGAGGTATTCACCTGATAGCACAACTTTTTTACTTGGAGCACCATTTTTAATGAATGTGGACTGGTGTCTGTTTTTAATGAAAAATTGCAGAGTTTTGTCTGAGAAACAAATATCTTTTCAATATTTGTAGTAGGACGTTGTGTGAAATTGAGTTAAAAGTTTTACTTAAAGCAAGGAATAATGAACAAACATCTTTTTTATTTTCTAATAAATGAATAACCAAAGTAGTGAAATATTTACGTAAAAGTTCTGTAAAGAAAATTCTTTATATCGGATTTGTGTACATGGTTAGAAAGTTAGCTTTGAGCGTGGATGAATGAAAGAACTGAGGGTGAAAAATTTACAGCCATGAAAAAGCGATTTAAATAGTATTTCTTCTTTCCCATGTTCATTACAAAATAGTCTGTGTATCATTTGTATATATATACGAATGGCACAAAATACGTCTCGTAAATCCTTTTGGTCCAAACCATTTTTTCCCAATAGTGCCAAGAAAAGCTGTTGTCTTGAACTACTGTATATATTGAGCTTCTTGGCCAGAGCTCTTTAATAAAACTCAAATTAGCAACCAATCTTAGCATCAAGGCACTATAAATTTTAAAGATGTAATTGGGAGTTTGGGGTAAGAGGGGAGTAAGTTGTTTCGTGCTAGCTAAAGAACGTCTCTCTTCTGAATCAAGTTTCGCTTTTGACTGGGTGTCAGAATATAATCAAATAATTTGCTGAAATTGATGTCAGAGATTAATGGGTCTGATAGCCGTTTTTAAGGATACGCTTGGCAACATTTCTGGCTAAGTCTTTTTCAGCCATCAACAAAAACAGGTGGTTGGAGTATAAAGATTAGTGCTGAATTATTTCCATTCTTCGTATCTTCTTCACATGGCTGATGTTGTTGGGAAATCTGGGCAAGATTTTGAATGAAATATTCTTAATCCCAATGTCTTGTCTTGTGAGCACTCGATCATCTGAATCTAGTGCAGCAAAAATGGGAGATGCACTCCTCCATTCATCTCGCCCTAAGCTAGGTATGAGGCTCGACGCTTTTGACTCTTCTTAACGCATTAACGCTGGAATGCCATTATCAGACTCATCAAGACTTTTGTAACAAACAACACGTTTTTGTTCGATCTTGAGTCAGGCAAGGTTGAATTATCAGATTGGAGGGAAAGGACTTGTGAAATATTAAAATTAAAATTGATAAAATTGTGCTAGAATTTGCTAAAAAAACAGCCATGAAAAATTGTATGAAAATTTTAATTTATATTAAATAAATTTTAAAGCTTATTAAAATAATCGATCACTTTGAGGAACAGCGTGACACCTGTGTACAAAGAAATGCAAATCGGTTGTTTTAAATATATAAATTTCATTGAAGAAAAAAGCTATATGATTAATCTTAAATATTCTGGTTTTGAAAGGATTAAGTGAACAAAAAACCCAACTCATAAAAAACAAATTATTTTAAAAAATATACTTATATATAATCGTTTTATAACAAATAAAATTAAAATAATAATTGATAAATTTATTGAACATTTGAAAAAAAGTAAAAAAAAATTTAATTTGAATAATTTACATATCAATCACTATATATTTGCAAGATATATTTTCATATATACAGAGTTTTTCGATCTCGTTTTTGCAATCAATTGAGTCGTTGTTGGAATCAATTACGTCAATTTTCATTCAATTACGTTGTTATTGCTTTCAATTTCGTTTTTGACAAGATATATATGAAAATATATAGTGATTGATATGAAAATTATTCAAAAAAAATTTTTTTGATTTTTTTTCAAATGTTCAATATTTTATCAATTGTTATTTTAATTTCATTTGTGATTATTATGTTACATTTTATGTCAAAAACAAATTTCACAACAAAACTCTTACATTTTGACTATAATTTTCATTTTTTCTCAATAATTTTTTTTTAAATTTACAAAAAAGATGATGAAGTTTATTAGAGAAAATAGGGTTTTCTTTTGTTTTTAAACAATGAATGAATCAATAATTTACTTTAAAAATGAATAATTTACATTACTTTTTGAATATATTCTACTTTTTATAATTTTTTAAAAAGGCAATACACACAAAAAAAATTAAAATTGAATATATAATACAAAATAATAATTTTTGTCAAAGTTTAATTAAATTTGTTCAAATTTGAGATAAGACATAAGGGTCACTCATGACCCAATTGAAAAATAAACATTACAAAAAGTCACAATGGGTCAATTATGGCCCGTGATATTTTTTCAGATGTTGTAAAACAAATTTAATTTTTTTTGTTATATACTCTTATTTAATTTATAAAAGTAATAAATGTATAGACAGTTTTCATTTTACGATATTTTACTTTTCTAAACTCAAAGGGTTAAAATGGGAAAATTTTTAAGTGGCAAAAATTGTTTAATTTTAAAGTTAAGCGTGTCTAATTTTGATGTAAATGTCAAAATAATGAAAATTTTGTATTTGACGGGACAAATAATTCATCTTTTTAAATCTTATTTTTGAGTTAAGAATTAGATCCGGCATCATTATTTGAATAATTCTCTTTTGACTGCAGTACTGTCATTTCCTCAATCATTCATAGCGAACAAATATTGTTCTATTGTTTGTATCTTTGAAAGTGTTGTCTAGCTCTTCTCTTGCTTCAAAAAAGAAAGGATATTGATTTAGCCTCCTCTTTCCTTTTCAAATAAAGATGTACTGTTTGTTATTTGACTGAATAAGATCGTGAGTGGGTGTAGTTGTAGTGCAAAGTCTTCTTCGCTTGACGAACAAAGAGAGTCAGCAAATGAAATGTGCATGAAGCATGAGTTGAGTGAGCACGCACGACCGGAAGTGATTACGAACAAAAATGTTAATACCGTCTTAAATTTTCTTCATTTCGCAAAGAAAAGTCCTCACTCCAAATTTTACTTTCGCGAAATGAATTGGATTTACGTGCTGCGAAATTGCTTGGTAGTGGTGAACATCGTTCTGAACTTTCTTCTAACGCTGATGCCGGTCCACTTTAAGGTCCTGCGAAATGCTTTTTGTTTCCTGCTTTCTGAGTACCTGGCTTTGAACGTGATTTCTGTGAGCACTTCTCTCATCTGCTTTTACATCAGCCCTCCGTTGAAGCATGCGAGTAGCGCCTTGTGCATCGGCTGCTACGTCACGCACCACATCGTGACAACCATCAAACTGTACGTCATTCAAGCCATCTCCATCAGCAACTTCGTGGTCAACTGCAAGCCCCATCTACACTCCAGGTTGTACACGTGGAAAACGATCTTTATTCACGCCGCACTGAATATCTCGATCAATATGCTTCTCTGGTTTCTGCCATTTTTGGTTACACACTCTCTAACCACTTCTTACAATGACGGCGTTTGCATGAATCCTTACAGGAGTAGGAATCTCGCCTTGTATCGAGCTGTTGTGATTTATTTGTTCCCCATTTCAGTATTTTTCGTGGTTAATCTCATCTCTATTTATAAACTCTTGCATGTGCAAAGAAAGGATTCCACAGGTACCACTCCTCTCCACAGGTACAGAGTAAGGCGAAAGATTTACATAGAAATATGCCTACTTATTTGCGTATCATTTTCTTTTTTTCCATATGTGATTATTTATATGGGTGTTTTTTTCAAAGTTCCCACTTTGGAAACTGTCAGTGTCCTTGTTACACTTTTCGAAAACGCAGCCTTTTTATTCACCACCACATTTCTCTTCTTTTCTTATGGAAAATACGCAGAGTGCTTCTTCAAGGCAAAGATTAACATTTTATCCAAAGTTACAACTTCCACCATAAATTGACATAATCAATGGTCAAACGATATTTAAAATAATTTAATATTTCTATTAAAAACACTTTGTATTTCTCCCTGTTTTAAGCCATTTTATAAAATTTATATACTATATTAGCTTTTTCTTTTTCTTGGAAACGTGAAATTTCCCAACAAAACACTTAAAACCTAAGTTTTTACATCTTACCAAAAGTTATCATTAGGATAAATTATCCAATACCCTTTTTAAATATATAATTAAATATAATTTATGAATATGTAAACATTCAAAAAGAAAATAATCAAATTTAATGGAAAATTGAAAAAAAATCATGTTTATCATAAAAATGCAAAAAAAAACAAATTTTAAGAAAAAAAATTATAGATGGCGTTAATAAAATAAATGATAGAAAGCAATTAGAGAATGATATTTTGCTGTGATTATAACAAACAAATTTATTACACTTTTCACACTTTTTGTAAAATTTATTTCGTTTCAAAGTAAAAATTCAACACAGTGATCTCTTTGAAGTATAAATTTTAGTTTGACTTTCCTGAGAAAACTCATAGAATGACAATAAACTTTTCATATCAGAGGTGTCTCAGATGTCATCAATCTTATTCTAATAGATTCTTGAGACAAATTATGAGGTAATTTTTTTATAAAAAGTTCTTCACTTTGTTTCGCTGATAAATTAATAGCAGGCGCATTTTTTAAATTACCCATGCATTCAGAGCACTAAACCGCAAGTGTATGCCTTATATGATCTATAAGATTTCAAAATCTCATTATTAAAATCCCTTGAATTCATTGTACGAATTTCAGGTTTAGAGTCAATATTACGAGTGCTTGCACTTCTGTGTCTAGAAGATAATACATATATATACTAATTTTCACATTTTTGTTTTCATGCGCTCTTTGAATGTAAGCAGTCAACGAAGTAAAATTTGTATATATTCTTCTGCTTTCACATTCCCATAGTTTTAGTTCTTTTTGGTAATGTGGTCTAAATAAATGAAGAACAAATCTTCAATTATTGCTATCACAGTTCTACATAATGATCATTTTTTATTGTGGCACAAGACAGCAGTTCATGACGTGTAAAACACGATGTGTATATAAACGACACCCCAACGGAATGCTCCTGGCATTAATTGGTCCTTTCAATATATTCAAGTTTGAAAAATAGGTTAATTCCTCCAGCAAAACAAATTTCAGATTTCTAACAGTATAAAAACTTGAGTCGTTCAAATTCAAAAAAAATTGATCAATAATGCCAAGGCTTTTTAGGATGAGGCATTTTAATGCGACAATTGCCCATGAGAGTAACCAATTGTTCATCTATCTTAATGGTTGAGTGTGGTGTCCAATACAAAGAAAAGATTTCATAAAAGTGTACATATAATTTCCTTGTGACTTATTTTGTCAGTAGGATTTGATCTCCGTTGTGACCGATATAAATTTACGCACCAAAATATGACAACAGATGGTAAATACTTAAATGTAAGTTGTTTAAATATTTAGGATTATGCGATCTAAAAGAAAATAGATATTAAAAATAACTTACTTAAAATTGTTATCTATGAAAAATAAGAAAAATAATATTGGCATCAAAAAATAACTTTGAAATTGATGAAAGCTCTTTAATATTTTTGACCGCTCCATTAGGCCCTGAAGGCCTTGAAAGGATATTTATTATGTTTAAGCTTTTTCTTGTACCATTTTCACTACTTTTTACTTCCCAAGAGTACTCTGTCAAAACAGGAGCTATCAAAACTTCATCAAATATATTTAACTCATCAGTAAGGAAGGCGAAGACAAAGAAGTAATTTTATTGAAACCAGTGCAATGCGACCTTTTTGAAAAAGTAATGTTTTCTATAACTATACCAAGTGATTTTTTTCAGCCTTCATTTTTGATAGTTTTTTATTTATTATTTGGATATAATTAACGCCATCTATGAAAAAATAATAAATTTATAAATTTATTAAAATCCTTAAATTGTAAAATTTCTCCTTTTTGACAAATATATACTGTTCTCAATTCAATATCCTAAAAAAATTTTAGAGATAAGGAAAAGATTTTTAGTAATGGCAGTAAAATTCAAATCACCCCTTCTTTGATTAGCAAATAAACTATTATGTTACAACAATATTTTTATTGCTGTTTTTTTGTTTTTGTTTTTTTTTATTATTTTTATTACAGTAAAAAAATTAAAAAAAAAAGGAAATTGATATGGAATAAATTAAAAAATTTTATCCGAAAAAGGGAAAAAATGAGTGGAGTTTTAATGAATGAATTATCCTCACATAGCTATCTGGCGCTCCAAGGTAAAATTTACAATGACACGCAGGGCAAAAGTTTTAAACGACATCTCCTCTCCCAAGCCTCGCTTTTAAATAATATTAAATTATTTATCATTAAAGAAAAACAATCAAAATGAATGACAGGTTTCACATGTGTTGTACTTTATTGATGACACCCTAAAATTCATTTCCATTAGAATTGATAGCAAATTTTTAAATTGTTTGCCCATTTGTTGCGATCGAGGTGTATTCTATATGTATATATACTTTTATATTTAACGCTCCAAGAGATGGCCCTGGGAAGAAGACTTTCCGATAGCAAATACTTTAAATTGTCACTTCGTATCTTTGTTGGTCATCTATCAACAGTGATGGTCAACAGGGCCGGCCCTAGTGTTTACGGGGCCCTATGTAAAATGGATTGCGCGGGGCTCAGAGTGGGTAGGAAAAAAAGATTAAAAGTGAGAAATAAGATTTTGAAAAAATGAAAAGGGAATGGTTTTATTACTTTTTCATTAAAACAAAATGACGATCAAAGTAACTTTACTTTGCGAACCTTGCATTTAGCGAAGTCATACAATATATCATCAAAATGAAAAATGAGAAGCGCGGGGCCCACTGCGACCGCATAGGTTGACCGCATGGTCAACGTTACGGTTTGAAAAGGAGTTCCATATTTTAAATTCACTTTTTTTGTACAGTAAAACGGCATCGGAATAAAAAAATCAATATTTAAAGTTTGTATTAAAGTTTCGACAAAAAAATTCTAAAAGTATAATAGGACAATCTAACAAGATGAATAAGATTTGTTTGATGTTTTTACCAATATTCTTTACTAAGATCATTCCATATCAATTTTTGCTATAACCATTATCAATAAGTTATTGTTCTCTTGTATATATAAAATAAATTAATTTTAATCTTTTGTATAAATTAATTTAATATCTCTGACATACATATATAATATATGATATATCTATGTTTTAATAAAGTGGTGTTGAGTAAATGAAACTTAAGAAGGGGTTATTAAAATTCATAACTTCCGTATCAAGTCTACTTTCTCATAGTTCGACTCAAGCGGCGCAATTGTGCCTTCTCGATGAAAACATCCCATGAAAAAAAAATAAATAAAAAATAAAAAAAAAATAAAATAAGTGAATCGTAAAGCTTTTTCTACTGGAATATGCTATCACTCAAGTAGCTAGATTCACCTTAAATTTATTTACAACTCAACGGTTCGATACAAAAAAAACGTACGAAGATTGAGATCGTTGAGAACTTTCAGTTCTCGTATCTTCGTATCCTATTTAAGAAAAAAAACGAACGCACCGTACTTCGTAATTTCAAAAAGGTAGCGTAACGTATGCCTCACTGCCTATCAACAAATATATAAGAATGATTGCTGTTCAATAAATGTACTTTAAAATTTGGGTTTTATCTCATACGCTTTAGGAATGATGTCTTAAAGTAATGGCTCTCATTCCATTGCATTCGCATGGGGCACTACTCATCCTCTTGTTTTGACGGCCCACATAGCAAAGTTGCATAGGAAAAATGGGTTACCAATTTCGTATTAAAAGAGTCAAAATTTTAGCATTTTTGATTCATTCTTCATATAATATCTCAGATTTAATTTAAAAAAAATTTAGTTATGCTTTGGTACTGCCCTTTCTCTAGTAGAATGTGTTTTCAAAAATAGTATAAAGTAGTTCAAGTTTTTAAAAAGATAATCCTAGATTGGGTATATATTATCTAGTGATCTCAATAATCTACTCTGTCTTACAATTTCTTGAAAAAAATTTACAGAAATAAGTTAACAACTTTTTATAATAAAATTTTTTGATTGGTTGCAGAAAATTTTTAGGTTTCAGTTTGGAAAAGTTGTAAGTTACTGGGGAGAGAGAAAAGATCTGCAGACTGCAGCAAAAATAAGCTAAGAAAGTTTGGATTTCATTCTAAAGCTCTTATTTTTTGCTTCTTATTTCTACACTCAAATATTTTTTGTATTTTATTTATGCATATTTTAATTTTTGTTATCATTTGTCTTGCATTTCTCACATGCTTGTAAATACTCTATATTTATCCTCACTCACCATAAATTTCTTCTTCTTAACTAAAAAATAATAGATTTCATAAGACACACAATATAAGCAGAAAATATGGAATAATGACAAAGCTATTAATTAAAAAATTTTAAATACTAATTAGTAATTACACAATATATCAAATAAAATTTATATGGGACCCTATACGTCTCCATAAAGTTAAGGTTAATTTAATTAAGGTTAAAAAAATTAATTCAAATATTCCTTTAATTAAATGGTTAAGCTGAAAATATTCCTTAACATGCGAAAAGCCAGTTTTTTTACATCTCAAGGATTCTAAAAAGCTAGTGTGGAACATCGGTTTAAGAAATGGATCCCCAGATGAAAGATCACTTTATGAAGAATTTTAAACAAACTGAATAATAACGAACCCAAAGGTTTCGCCTAAAGAATAAACACCCGGCTAAAAGCAACTAAAAGATGAGCTTTTCATACAAATAAATCCAATATATTTCGGTATGAAATCAATTTTTTTCTAATAAAAAATATATTGAAAACGCCCGAATTTAAGCCCAAAAAGGTTATTGTTTGAATTAATTGGCGTGGAAATTTTTTTCTTTAGATTTGAGCCCTAAAAAGGAATAAGATTTAAATGAATTTTTGTTTTTTTTGTTGATACTTTTCACAGTTTGTCTATTCTACACTGAAAAATAAAGGAAAACAAATCATTAGAAATTGGAAATATAATATAAAAATTAGCTTTCTACAATACATTAAATTGATGATGAAAAAGAAGATATTTATTTATAAAATTTCATAGATCTATAATAAAAAAGAAAGAATGTAGTAACAAACATGTATGAACCAAATGAAACAATACTTTTTTTAAAATGCCAAAAAGCTGTGCTAATATGTAAAAATCACTTATTATATTATTAACTCATTTTTTGTCTTTTAAAAAATTTGAGCATGTAAAGTATTCTTTGACTGTGTTCATACATATTTATTCTTCATATTTTATTTTAGATGTATGAAATTTCATAAATAATCTCCATTCATCACTGACAATAACTGAAACTTTTTGAACCACGTTTTCTATTATAGGCATTAAAGATTCTGTTTTTTTATTTTCTAAAATCTCTCTCTATATATATATCCAATTTTAGGAGAAAAAGAAGTATCTACTAAGCCAAAGACGCAAATTGTTCTATGAGCATCTCTTCCACGGTGATTTTTTTGTGTTCTGTGAAAAAACACCTTCGTATATTTGAATTTTCGTTTCAAATTAATTTTCTCGCCCTTCTCTTTAAAAAAGAGAAACAATCATTTTATCGTTATTTCAATTTGTTGACCCAATAATCTCGCTTGCTGAATGACATCAACACCAAAAATTTCCTCTCCAAAAGAACCACTAACCCATGTTTGTTAAGGTGGTTGCTCTTCAGGAGATCTGAAAAAAAGTTAATTAAATTAATAAAAATTTTTATTCAAAAATATTCTATGTCTGAAAAGATGCAAACTAAAAAATATTTTTTTTACTAAAGAATATTAAAAAAAAAGATAGCTGTTCAATTCGAATCCATTGTCTTCTCTACTGTTTTAATTAACCCATTTAAGACCAAGCAAAGCAGACGATATCTAAAAAACGCAGACGATTTATATTCAGTCATTGAAAAAAGCAGACGAAGATGAAATTACTTATGTTCCAAAATAGGAACATTGGTCGTAAATGGGTTAACCCGTTAACGACCAGAATAATCAGAAGATTTCTAATGCAAAGAAGATTTGTATTAAAGAGCTTTGATAAATGCAGACGATTTTATTTTTGTAAAGTCGACTATAGTAGTCGACTTTGGACGTTAACGTGTTAATGGGAAATTATCCAATCATTTTTTTAATTTCGCTATTCAACCATAAACTTTGCATAATATTATCTCTTAACTGTTTAAAAACGTTTTAAATATGTTCTTGCAAAGTATGTTATTTTTCTTATTATATATTGAAATATCTTCATATTTTTATCTGCTTGAACAGAATAAAGCAAAACTGATTTGCCAATATACGTTAATGAAGTATTATTATTATTTTTGTTATATTTTAAAAATCAGAAGAGATCATTACAATTTTGAAAAGGGACTATTATGAACATGAACATTTTCAAAGTAAACAAAAAATATTGGATACTAGAATTAGTCTTAAATGTGAAACTCTAAAGAAAGAAGCCACTTGTCTCATGTACTTGCTAGCGCGATGTATGGTGTACCAATAGAGCAATAGAGCATTCATTCATTCATTCATCCATCCAGTATAGATAAAGTCCATAGAAAGAGATTATAAAAAAGACCTATACATGTATAGATATAGATATATACTAAACTTTTTATGGATGATTTACTTGTAACCAGTAATATATGAAGAAGTGGACAATGCATTCACTATTATGCAAATTTTAATTTTCCACAAATTAATCCATCTTATTTGTTTCATTAACTTATGTATATAATATATATATATAGATAGATATACTCTATATGAGTGTATGCATGTATTATACATTACTTGTGGACGGACTACCACTTACACCTTAATCTCGAAACATATATAATGATGACCACATTTCATGATACACGAAATAAAAATGTCATTAAGGTTTATAGAGGATTTTGCAAAACTATACTTATCGTCCACGACATCGCATATCACTAATCTATAAGGATTTCAAGAACACAACAATAGCTATAGTAGGCACATGAAAAACAAAGTTTTAGAGCGCATTAGAGCATTCCTGATACACGTATCTCGATGCCGGTATCATATCGCCTTTATTTACGAGCGCACTTTATTTCAGAATGCCATCGAGTCGATCTTGGAGAATTATCTGTTGTAGAGGATGAGTCGCATACAGCTGAATAGATGCTAGAGTAGCCTCTTTCATTCAAAAGGGATAATAAACATGAGGTGTGTTCGACTTAAACAATCTCCAAGTCAAATGATAACAATATGTGCATACATACATACACACACCCATTCACGCCCACACTCTACTCGGTTTGCAAATTGGTATATTCTTTTATTTCTACTGAGATAAAATTAATTACAACGATTAAAACATTGAGTCAGGCAGTATTCCACTCCAAAGCCTCTATCTTCTCTCTCCAGTCACCAGTGAGAACACATTATTTGCATGATAATAATCATTCATTTCATTACCAAAACCAAGCATAGCCAAAGTAGATGATGAAATGTGGTTTTATGGGCTCAAACGATTGGCCAGCCTATACTCACTCGATTTCATATCAACCAATCATATGATTTTATGACCTGGCACACATACCTATACCTTCTATTGCATCACTTGTGCTGCGAGATAGCGATACGATTTATTTGCGCCTTTAAAGATAATTATTAGCATCACTTGCATAATTTAGTGTTTGAACATTTTTTATTTCTCGATCCCATCCTGAAGTTCGAAACAGACGACCTTTCTAATTCACTTTTTTGCTCAAATTCTGAGTCCAACTTCCTGAATATAGAGTAAAGACTTTTTCATTTTATTTTTACTTATTACGAAACTATATTTAGAATCATCACTAGGCATTTCATTTCTAATCAATCTTCCATAAAATAAATAGCTTGCTTTTTAACATTTATATGGGCTTTGCTTCATATAAATACATAAAAGAATATATAAAACATCACAAATAAACATATTGAATAGAGAAGTAGTTATAAACTAATTCTTTATTATTTTGTCTTCCCAGACTACTTTTCTAACATATCAATCGTAGAATTTTCACCCAAATGAATTCAATTTTACAATATTCTTCTCAATAATCTCGAGTCTAAAGCTGCTGTAGTGAGCTTCATATCGGCCTTCTTGAACAGTTGGGTAGAATTGAATAATTCTTCAATCTCAATGTCTTGGCTAGTGAGACTCACTCATCATCTGAAGTTAGTGAAGCAAAAATGGGAGAGGCACTTGTCCGTTCATCTCGCTCTAGGCTAGGTATAAGGGGAGGGGTTTTTGACTCTTTAGGATGAACGCTGGCATGTCATTATCGGGCTCATCAAGACTTTCATAACAAAGAGTAGATTTTTGCTTGATCCCTTAGTCAGGCATTATTTTATTTGTTATAAAAACGATTATATCTTCTACGATATAGTCTATCGCTTCAATGATTCGTATTGATTGACCATTATTGATTGACATAACATAGACTATCATTTTGCAGAAGATAAACCTTCTTCTTCTTTGACTAGACTTTGTCCCAAGTTGGGGGTCGGTGGCTACAATCCGCCCTCTCTATTTTTTCCTGTTGTAAGCATCCTTTTGTTAAGACCAAGATCTTGGAGCCGCTTCGCTAGTCCATTTTTGTTTGCTTCCTCTGCTTCTTTTTCCATCTACTTTTTTATCCATCGCTTGTCCCACTATGTCGTTTTCTTTCTTTTTTTGGTCTTTTAGTGTTACTCTCATAATTTTTCTAAGCATCCTCTTCTCAATTGTTGCTAATTTCCTTTCATCTTTTTTTCTTAAGCTCTAGCATTTACATCCATATGTCATTACAATCTTGGCATTCTTTTGCCATCTATAACTGTTTTTTGTTTTAAAATACATAACGCAAAAAATAGAAAAAACATAAATTTTTAACCCATAAATCTATACTGGAGCAATGATCCCTATGTTTCGAGCGAAGCAAGAAACGATCACGGGACAGGCTAGTATACGTATATTTTATAAATAACTTGTTTTTTCATGAGTTGGATTTTCGGTCCTTTAATCCTTTTCGGAACGAGAATTATGTCATTTGCATTTTTTGGTAGGCGCAGGTGTCACCTCAAAGTGTTAAATAAACTTTAAAATGATAAATTATGTCAAGTAGAAATATTAAGTTAACTAAGTCCATAATATGGGAAATTAATAAAAGTTTTGTTTGAATACAAATGAAAAAATTTATTTCAAACATTTTACACCCTTCCCATTAAAAATAACTCTGGATACGCCCCTGACAACCCTTGTTAGGACCACTGGCGGATCCAGAAGGGGAGGGTGCACCTGGGCCAAGGCCCCCTATGAAGAATGGCTTCAGAAATTCCCCTTACTGATTTTTCTCTTTCCTAAAGCATCAAGACTTGTATGGTAGTATTTTACTTTTTTTAAAGTTGCCCCTTATCGTCAATTTCGGGATCCGCCACTGGTTAGGATAGAACAAATTTATACACACCCAATGACCCGAGAGTTTTTTTTATCAGGGGATGCAAAAATAAAAAATTTTGTTAAAAGAGATATTATTATGAAGAATTAATTTGAAAGTATACCTTCATTTGATTTGTTGATAAAAGCGTCGTTCACAGTACGTTTTGATGCTGCATACGTGCATAATTGTTTGAACGCCGTTGCGTCCATTTCATGCTTTCAATCTTGTAAGGGCTCTAAAGATTCTCTCGCTGAAAGCATCTGATACAGAGGATGATAAAGTAAGTTGAAAAGGCATTAAAATTTATGACATTCTTAAATTGATAGGCTGACTCTGTGATCTCTAATGTATCAAAATGGAAATAAATATAACTTAAATATGGGCGGTGTAAAACCCCATTTTGCATCTCCAAAAATAGTTATGGGGTGTGACTTGACTTTCAGCGCCCCTTGTTCGAGAGTCTATGTACACAACTGATCGCGTATTTTGTAAACACGATGATGAAGAAGAACATTACTTAGATTCGTCTTGTGCAGCATCACTTTACAAATTTTCGCATCACTTTTCCAGGATCAGAATTTTTAAAAGTAATTCTTTTTCAATTCAATTTTATATATTTATATAGGTAACACAGTTATTAAACTGCTTCTCAAATTGCTACCGCACACCAAACTGCAGTCTGTATGAGAATCTAAAACGAGCCCTCTAACATGCACCTACATCCAAAATCAACGTCAATCAAAAATCAAATTAGCATAAAGACAAGTGCTATACATTCACATTTTTAGATTCATATAATATAAAATAATACACAACAAACTTTAATGCCTTATACCTTTCACTCTTCACTACAACATCCAAAAAAACTAAATTACCTCTAAAAATCTTTCTTTAACTTCTAAAATATTGACCTTCACATGAAAAAATAAATCCTTATTTCAAACAAAATACTTCAAATAATGGGCTTAATAATCAAGCAACCAATAATAAGATTCTTCGATACTTGAAATAAAATTTCTTCACGTTTATTGACGGTGAAATATACACTTCTAATTTTACTAAGCCCACGGAATTCATCCAGCTCAAATGAACTACATCATTTCTCGGCATAACTAAGAAAATATTACCATAAAAATTACTTAAAGCCTTTCTATCTTGAATTTGTCTCGAAGCTAGGTTTTACACAATTAGCATTTGTCACACATTGGTCATCATCTCCAGCTTGTCTTAAAAAGCTTAATTTAACTGATTAATCAATTAACGAACTGAAAAACTACCTATCTAACAAACTAGGCGTCAAATAAAGTTGTATTTTAAGGGATTTTAATTAATTCTGAAAGTAGTATTTGTAATTGTAATTTTAGTTTTGAAAATGAAGCGTATTTGTAAAAAACAAATACTTATCAAATACATTAAAAATATTTCTCTATAATTTATTGTTTGGAATCACAGAGCCTATACTAATAGATGCAGACATTCAGAGCGGATTAACATTGACTAGTAGTGACAGTACGAATGCTCCCATAGGAAACGCAGCGAACTCTTGTATACAGGCTGATTTGATATGTGTCTATTGACGATAGAAAAACAATGGATTTATGTGATGAAAGCAGAGAGAAAAAGCCATTCCTTCTGTGATGTTTGTTTTATTCAGAGTTTCTTTAATTTTAACGATTTAGCCAACAACCACATCTGTTCGCAACCAATGGCTATTTTTGAGCTGAAATCTTTTGCTTATGTCGACAAATTGAGAGTGGCATAGAATTCGTGTTGTGAGATCCGCGGCGAAGCTATTCCTCCAAACGAGTGCGAGAGCCTTCGTGCGGGCAGAGAACTTGTGTGCGCATATGTGCCTCTATCATTGCGCGACTGTGTATGTATTTTTGTAGATAGAAGGGAATTGGCCAATTAAAAAACACTTTATTAGAATAATGATGATAATGATGATGATGCTGAGAGAATGATGATGGTGATGATGCTGAGAGAATGATGATGGTGATGATGCTGAGAGAATGAAGATGATGATGATGCTGAGAGAATGATGATGATGATGATGATGATGATGATGATGATGATGATGATGATGATGATGATGATGATGATGATGATGATGATGATGATGATGATGATGATGATGATGATGATGATGATGATGATGATGATGATGATGATGATGATGATGATGATGATGAGTGATGCTGAGAGAATGATGATGATGATGATGCTGAGAGAATGATGATGATGATGCTGAGAGAATGATGATGCTGAGAGAATGATGATGATGTAGAGATGATGCTGAGAGAATGATGATGATGTTGAGATGATGCTGAGAGAATGATGATGATATTGAGATGATGCTGAAGGAATGATGATGATGTTGAGATGATGCTGAGAGAATGATGATGATGTTGAGATGATGTTGAGAGAATGATGATGAGTGATGATGTTGAGAGAATGATGATGATGATGAGATGATGATGTTGAGAGAATGATGATGATGGTGAGATGATGTTGAGAGAATGATGATGATGATGATGATGCTGAGAGAAATTATGATGATGATGATGATGATGATGATGATGATACTGAGAGAATGATGATGATGATGATGATGATGATGATGATGATGATGATGATGATGATGATGATGATGATGATGATGATGATGATGATGATGATGATGATGATGATGATGATGATGATGATGATGATGATGATGATGATGATGATGATGATGATGATGATGATGATGATGATGATGATGATGATGATGATGATGATGATGATGATGATGATGATGATGATGATGATGATGATGATGATGATGATGATGATGATGATGATGATGATGATGATGATGATGATGATGATGATGATGATGATGATGATGATGATGATGATGATGATGATGATGATGATGATGATGATGATGATGATGATGATGATGATGATGATGATGATGATGATGATGATGATGATGATGATGATGATGATGATGATGATGATGATGATGATGATGATGATGATGATGATGATGATGATGATGATGATGATGATGATGATGATGATACTGAGAGAATGATGATGCTGAGAGAATGATGATGATGATGATGATGATGATGATGATGATGATGATGATGATGATGATGATGATGATGATGATGATGATGATGATGATGATGATGATGATGATGATGATGATGATGATGATGATGATGATGATGATGATGATGATGATGATGATGATGATGATGATGATGATGATGATGATGATGATGATGATGATGATGATGATGATGATGATGATGATGATGATGATGATGATGATGATGATGATGATGATGAGGATGATGATGATGATGATGATGAGTGAATGTTGATGTTGATAATCAAAATGATGCTGATGCTTACAAAACTTCACCATTCCCTTCTATGGAGTGTATATGAGTAAATAAAAAACGAAGAGGCATCGCCGATGGAAAAAAAAATAATGTATAATTCAAATCAAATTCTGCAGCAGCTAGGGAAACACCTCCTCCTGCAAAGCTAAGTTTTGGAGTATCCTCTTTCCAAAGTTGCAGCGTTTAATGTTAAATATTTGCATAATCTCTTTATATGTATTGTATATTATATATATATATAAAGTTTCTATGTGCAACTTGCCTGCCTCTATAACTAACATTTTTGTATACACGTAATAATAAAATGTGTGTGCAGTACTTACTCTCTATACATGAGAATTAAACAAATAGCATTTTATATACATTAACTTTTTTCGCTGCATTTTATAGTAAATGCACTTTTGCAAAATCATATCATAAGCAAAATATATCATTTTGTCGTTTTCGGAGTTTGCCCGTTTGAGCCATTTTCTAAAAAAAACTTGCTCTTAAATATTTTCTTGGATATTATTCTGCACCGCTTACTTCATCATCCATCTTAGAACGCACAAACATGTAAGCTTTTTCTTATAGTTAGAAAATGGAGATATTATTCCCTAGCTGGCAATCTTAATAATTCCATTTTTGAAAAAGTTTTCAAGTATAGTTGGAAAAAGTATTACTTTTCTCTCTCCCTCTCCACACTAATTTTTCTGTCAGTATTCTTAAGATGGATTCCTTGCAATTTGTCTCAGTTTGCTGAGTCCAGGTGACCGATTTCCGGTTTGCCAATTCCAAATTTGTTGATTTCTAGTTATCCTAGACCACTAATATAACTAATAAACTATGATATCTTAATTTTTTGGTACGTTTTAATGAAATATTTTCCAATCACATGTAAGCAAGAAAGATTAGGATCAAATATTATTTAAGCAATGCATAAAATTATTGTTCGTGAAATTTGAGAGGATAAAGAAGAATTTTATGGAGTGAATCTTTCAAAAAATGTGAAATAATACTTGTTCTTAGCCTAGTCAGAAGTTTCAGCCAAAAACACAAAAATTTTCAGAAGAAGGCAGGTGTACAAAAATATTAGTATAATGTACAAGTGACGTAGAATGGACCTTTTTCTTCTATGGGGAGTTTCTAAAGGCTATCTAGAAGGAGATCGAAAGTGGGCTAATCTTATTAGTTTATTTTACTTTATTGGTTTATACGATTATCGCCAAAGAGATGTGATCAATATAGGTACGTATTTATTATCTAATTCTTTTGTAAACTCTAATTTAATATATTAGTAGGGATATAATACTTAAAGTAAGCCCATCTATATCTGTAAAAAAGTCAAACAGATATTTTTCATATACCTTTAAAACTTCTTAAAAATTCTATTTAATATCTTCATTGTGAATACTTCCATTAATTAAATACATATTTAATTATTTATCAACTCCAACATATGTTTCAAAATGAAGATACATATTCCATGACTTAAGTTGTATCTAATCAGAACCCAAAGACCCGTGGTAATTTGTCCATGATGTAAATTATATCCCAAAACTGTCAATTTAAATTTAAATTGCGAAGATTAAAATGATGGAATCCGTTGGTCATAAAAAATGGAGATATTTATTTGAAGGCAGTTGTTACAGGCAATTTTTTCTTTGAATAACGTAAAGGCGTTAATTGTAAAGGACGGGTAATCTCCTGGGCTGAAGGTTGTATTTCTCCTGGCGATAATACCGTGAAACCTACACTGAATAACTTCAAACTATATATGAAAAAATATATAAAATATATTAATAATATAGGAGCTATGTTTCTTTAGGTGTAATAATTGCATTGTTCTTTTTCCTTTTAATAAATTAAATGCTTGCTTATATTAATTGGTTGCAGCTTTTCAACTCATATCACTTCATGTAAAAACAGTGTATCTAACTATATATTTATTATCTATCCTGGTGGTCGATGAATTTATCAAAGTGACGTATTTTAATACACAAGCTTTCTCTCATTGTGATTTTCATTTAAATTAATATAACGATGTTTGCTTAATTGCAGAATTTATGGAATTATCAATGAATTACGTCAATCACGCAAGTATTTGCAACTTGAATAATTCTTATTCCAGAAGTTCGGAAGAAGAAGATCTCGATAAGAATGGCGACTATAAAGAGAAAGAAATACAAAGCCCACAATATTCCGGTGATAGAAGTGGAGTTAAGAGGGAGTTTGACGAATCTGCCAATCAAGACTCCTTTCACTTCCTTTATAACTTATCTAAGAAACGCCAAAACGCTTCCTACGAAAGCAGCCAGATGGAAGCATTAAATCTGCATACCTCTTCTCCCATTTTAACAGAGGATAAGGATTTGAAGATTGACTTTGATGAAGTAAAACTGACATTATTTATTTATATCATGAAACACTATTACTTCTTAAATTTTTGGTAGAGCAGGGGTCTCCAAACTACGGCTCGCGGGCCAGATCCAACCCGCGAAGTAAGTTTATCCAGCTCACAAGTTAAATTTTGATATTAATAGGTGTTATAAAATAAGTATTTTTGATATATATTATGTTCATTTCTACTTTTTATGTATCCTCCGTGTATCAACTTTGTCACATCCATAGGAAAAACATCGAAAATATGCTTTATTTTGTTTTAAACAGGAATTTTTCATAATGCTAGTGTTTTTTAACTTTTCAATATTTCGGGTCGTGTTTTTTAAATTTTTGGTAATTTGGCCAGCTTCAAGAAAAGTTTGGTGACCCCTGTGGTAGAGTATCTTAAAAAATCAAAAAACTACGGGTAGATCGTTTAAGCAATGGTAGGATGCAAGCCATAAATCCGCGTTATAAATCATCTGCGTTTTAATGGATCTGCTGGAACATATGTTATATTCCCATAAAAACAGGGGTCAAGAACCCTGGCGTGTTATAATAGATCTACTGATTAATACTTCACAAGAAATATCATGTTGAGATATTAACGTAATTTGTAATTTCAATAAAAAAAATTTTTTCATATTTTTTTATCATATAAACTCACCTCCCTTCATTTTTTCTTAAACTTTTTCCTCATACATTTTAACCCATTCCGAGTACATCGTCACTCACCCCTCCACTTTGCAGTAATATCTGTTGATGAACATATAGTGGTCGAAAATTTGTTTTAGACATACTTTGAATAAAGACTTTGTATTATTTTTTGTCGTCTTTTCTAAAAAAATATAAAAAATCTGTTAATTATAATTTCATTTTTTTTTTATAAAATTTTAAATTTATAAAAGAAATTTTATGAATTCAATTTTTATTGAAATAATAAAATGAAAAATTGAGATCTTTCTAAATGTGTTTTACAAAAATATTGTTAAAAAATAACAATTTTATTTATAAACTCATTTTTTATTACATAAATATTTTATAGAATTTCATGTTTATGAAAATCAAGTTTATTCAATTTTTATTTAAAAAATTCTATCAAATTTTAAATTTATTGTAAATTCATATTTTTTTTACAGGTAGGAAGCAAATTGTATATACAAATTTGTAATTGAGAGAGTTAGCAATACTCCATTTCGCTATATATCCGTACAACAATAGAAAAATTATTTTATTCAAAGTATAACACGGTGTAAAATCAGGTATTTCGGTTTTAGGAAAAGTCATCAACGCCTGATTCAAACAAATCCACCAATTTAACGCGAACACATAGTTCCAGTTTTTCATCAAATGTCAACCAAACTCTCAAAGATTCCAGCCTAAATAACTCCGAAGATGAGGGCAAATGGTCCTACAAGGAACAATTTAAAGAAGTATGCACCCATCTTCTTATTCAATCCATTTCACAACTAAAGAATAAACAACCTATCTCCTTAAATCAGGGGTCGGCAAAGTGGTCGATATCGACCGCCGGGGGTCCATAACAGATCTTTAGGGGTCGATAAGATAGACAAACTTACCAAATTGTGCTATGCTTTTTTTACTTTATAGTAGTAATAAATCTCCTTTTTCTTTTAAAACATAGTTTAGCACATTGTATAGTGTAGGATATATGAGACATTTTTCGTTTTTATTTTTTCTCTTAATTGTTGGACATTGAATAACCTTTTTATGAAACATTTCTATGTGAGGTGGGGGTCGATGTGAAGACAAATGTTCTATGAAGGGGTCAATGGGTAAAAAAAAGTTTGACGATCCCTGCCTTAAATCATTCTTTTATTGAATGAATTTTGTTAGGAAAAAAGAATGAAAATTAACAGTTATGAACTTGAACAGACAAAACACACATAAAAAATTAATAATTTTAAAGATACTTTGACAAAAAGGATCTTGGAAAAAATTATAAACAGAATATTAAAGATAAAATAGGTTATTGTATAAAATACTCTAGTGATACAATAACGAATTTAACAAAAATATGATATATTTACCCTGAAGTCGGCAACCTTTTGATAGCCATTATAGCGATTTTGGAGTATATATACTTTTGCAACTCGCTATAACGCAACATTATTTTAATAATTCATTAAAATATTAAAATTATATGTTTTTTATACACCATAAACACCCAGTTAGATTAAACTTCTATTTTTGTCTTCCAAAACCCGTATCTCTACCACTTTTCTTTGCATCGGAATATAAAATTTGCCTCAAAAAAGGGATGTTTTTAGAAGTCTACTTACCATAGATGATCATAAAAATAACGAATTTTTAGGAGTCTCCTTGTCTAAACTAGGCATGGTAAGGATGTTAAATATAATTTTAATATGTTATGATCTCCATTGCTAAACATGCAATTGATTTCAAGAAATAGACGTTTTCAACGACACTTTAAAAATAACACGTTAAATTTTGTAAGGTTTATAATTTCGTATCGTTACATTTATTTTGTTCAGTGATATTTTTAATGAAATATAAGACTAAAAATACATCTAATTTCGGTTCGTTTAAATATATCATAAAAACATGTAACGATGTGAATTTTTTATTATGATATCATGTAGTTATAACGAAAATTTTGGTTTATTTTTTGTCTATAGAGGTATGCTTGCCATTGTGAATTGATACGCGTTCCACACTTGGCAAGCTTGCTATGTGTTGCCGACTCCTGTATTAAACGACGTTAAGATGTTCCATAAATCAATTAAAAGGGGACGGAATCCTTTCCGTGAGAAAAATAGAAAAATCAACTAAAAAACATTCATTTAGTTGTTTTATATATAGTAGTATAAAATATTGGTCGAACGTATATTTTGCTGAGAAGGACTTGCTCTACAGCGTAATTTTTCTTTTCTTTTATTATTCTTACTTTCTAAACACAAACTATGTGATGAATAACTTATCCGGTTAGATACCGGATTTCGATAACTCAAGGTCTTGGGTTCGATCCCGCATCAAGCCTACTTTTCTTATAGTTCGGTACAAGCGACGCAATTGTGCCTTCTTGATGAAAACACCCCACGGTATTTGGAAGAATAATTCCTCGTAGTTTGAACACACCAACTTGAAGTAATGAGGCGTCAATAGCCGAAACCAGTCTTTGACACAGTGTATAGGCTTAGTGTTGATGATCAATACAGAACTAATTTCTAGTTTTAAATTATATTTAAAATTATATAACAAAATGTATTATTATTGATAAATAGGGCTTTTATTTTCATTTTAAATTTTGTCTTAAATTGTTGGTATATAAATAAAATATCCATTGAAAAATGTAGAAAGCCGATATTTAAGGTGCTATTTGAGAAGTTGTTAGTACAAGTTAGGTAATCTTCATATCAGTTATTTTCTTAAATGAAAATATGTAATTTCATATTTATATCAAAAGCATTCTTTCAAAAGATTACATAATGTACTAGTACCAAATTTGAAGAAAAATATAGAAATTTTCAATCAATTAATATCCTAATATGTTGCTATTTTTTTAAATCATGAAAGATAGAATTTATATAAATTGATCAGGTAAAAATCAATTTCTCTTGCTATTTGATTTCACTCGCGGAAAAATAAAAAGAAATAATTCAATAGTTAATCAACCAATTTTCGCTTATTGTTTATGTATAGAGGAAAATATAAATTCAGCAGGGATTATTCACTGCTTTGAGTGAACCAAAATGCGTTTATGCAAACTTTTTTTCAAGAAAGTTGTTAGCCATAACTTAATTGGTTGAGAATTATAGTTATCACTTGAAGAAATGTTCATTTTTTCATACTTCATCGTAAATTTTGAAAGGTGAGTATTTAAAAACTGACTAAAATTTGAATTCACATTTTGTTTTTATCTTTCATTATTAAATATAAAATGAAATAAATTTGAAACGGTTGAAAAGAATATGCTTAGATTTACATTTATATATTTATTTATTTATTTATTTATGGAAGAGATATAAATTTTAACTTGAATGAATGCGAGTAAGCAAATTTGATTAACGCTATCACACATGGCATGCAAGGCAATCCAAGACCGGTTTCGACCTTTTTGGGCTTCATCAGTTGGATGAAGGTTGCTATTTAAATTATGTATTAAATCAAAATCAAATTTATAATATCATATCTCCAAAATTAGGAGAAAAACTGCACTATTTTTCAAAGTAAATAGAATTGAGTTTTGATAAACAAATTTTTTCCCTCATTTTTAACATAAAAATAAATAATAATCTACAAAATATTAAAAAATCATATTAAAGTTCCAAAGTCTTACCTTTTTAATCAATAATTTTATTATATTTCTTCTTTTTTTATTTCAGTTGTATAATTTTGGAACAGAGCCAGAGAGAAAGGAGTTCTTGGATAATCTTTTTGAATTTATGCAAGATAAAGGTTTTTTTATCGCTTTCATTTCAAAATCAACTGAAATCCTTTAAAATTCTTCATTTTATGGTTACTAATGCCAATCTATAAGACCATTATCTTTTTGAAAAAGTTTTTTTTAATATGTTTAAGTATGTACGTATTAAGATGACAAATTTTTCCACACACAAATGTTATTTTTACATAATTGAAATATTTATATACGAATAAATTTTTTTGAGAAATGTTAACATAAAAGGTTTATCATTTGGCAGAGTAAAAAAGTTGTATAAAATTGTCAAAGATAAAATTATGCAGTTTTAATTTATCTATAACAATTTTAGGTAATAATAATAATACCAAAGTCTAAGCTTATTTAACTAAATACAGAATAACCTTACTCGCTACAAATTGAATTAACTGTATATGCGCAAATAGCAGATTATAAGTTAAAAACTTTGAAACTAAGTAACTAACATTTAAATTATCCTATTAATTAACGCACTAAAATAATAAAGAAACGTCTAACTACTAGTTAACGTAAATTAACCAGTTAACTGCCTGAATAATCAGACGATATCTAATGTGAAGCAGAAGATTTGTATATAAATGCAGTCGATTTTATTTCTGTAAAGTCGACATATATTGACTGTGGTGGATAATCGCATGACTGTCTACCTTGTAAAATATGATTTAACTAACTAACAATTTTAAAAAGAGACAATGAACTAAGCAACAATCGATCAAGCTACTTATTTAACAATCTATTATTATTATTATTATTATTATTATTTGAAAATTATATTTAAATGAGATCTTTCTTCCCTCATTTTGGTTTTGACTGCTTTGTCTTTGAACTGATGCATCGCAAGTGAATTGTGTTCGAGTTTTGTCAAACTTGAGATGAATTTGAATTAATATGGAAATTCGGTTTATAAACACGTAAACCTTCTAATAAAGGGCTTTACCAACAATTTTAGACAACAAATTTCTACTCAGTTCAGGATCAGTATCTCGGATCAAAATTGTGCATTTTATAATTCTTTATAACTATTGTTTCTTTCTCCATTTTCTATCGCTAAATGATTATTACACTAAGATAAGAAAAATCTTTTCGAGTTAACATTACATTTCGTGTAAAAAACTGATTTATGGAATGAATTAATAGGAGTTGGAAGACCGTAAAAAATGTGTTTTTCCATTGTTATGTTTTATATCTTCGTTGTATTTGATTAACAATTTGTTTAACTCCTTATGGCCTATAAAGATATCATCATTACAATAGACAATAGTATTTTTTCATCCAATTTTATGATAATTATTCTGCTATCCATAATTTTAGATGAAATGATACTAAATATTTCAGTATTTTCTGTATGGTAGCGCCAGAAAATTTTTATAGAATTTTTTGAATAAGTTATGACTTGCAAAAATTTGACAAATTTACCAAATAAACTCTTCTTAAAGAATTTCTTTATCTCTTTGAGTAGTAGAAAGTTTAAGATATTTTTATTTCTGACACACGTGTCCTCAAAAGTTAAATTAGATTATTTTATTTTAATTTTTTTATACTCTCAATATGTTGTATTAAATTTTTGTCTATTTATCAAAGGCTGTCCAATCAATCGAATTCCAATAATGGCAAAGCAAACTTTGGATCTGTACGCACTCTACAAAGTGGTGACGGAGAAAGGAGGCTTGGTGGAAGTCATAAATAAGAAGTTGTGGCGCGAAGTTACGAAATCTTTGAATCTTCCTTCCTCCATTACAAGTGCAGCATTTACACTTCGAACACAGTAATCATTTTCATTACTCTAAAGCAGGAATTCTAATTTAACCTAAGATTTTTAAAAGGACGATTTTTTTATATGAAGGAGTGAAGAAAGATTTTTTTATGAATCGTTTTTTTTCTATTCACACATTTATTCTAATCTCGTTGTTAGGATTAACACTTGTTGGATTTTCGTTCAAGAATGTGGCTTTTCTTTCAAAACCAAACCGAATATAAACGATGATTTAATTCCAATTTATTTTGTGTTTGATTTGTCTAATCGCAAATCTTTTCAAATTTTTTGAAAGAAATGAATATTTTATGTTTGAAAATAGTTTTTTTATGTGGATTTTTAAAATACATTTTTCTTTTGGAAAGTTAAGTTTCATCAATATAAATAAATGAAATTTATCTTTTGTAAGAGTTGATGTAAAATAAACTATTACGACACTCTTATTCGTGTTATTGGAAATTTGAATTTTTTCTTCAAAAAAAGTGATTATGATATGTTTGGAATCTAAACATACTTTTTTAAACACAGTTAATTTGAGCGTTTTTAGAAAAGAGGCGTTCTTATTTGAGACAGACTTTGTGTTTAAAAACACGCGCACACACCAGTTTATTTGCCAAGACTTGAACCGCTTTTCGAAAATAGCTTTTTAAACTGTGAGTATTTTATTGTATATTGAATAACTTCTAAATAAGTGCTTGGATGCGTTAATGAAATATCACTTGGACCACGGCCGAATTTTTCTTCGCTCTTCTTCCGAGTAAGAAGAAGTTTCTTTATTTTAGCCATTTTAAAATTATATACTGACGTTATAGACTGAAACGAACATAAAAATGTAAATATTAAAAAAAATGAAAACTATTCATTAAAAAATTCGTTTCCGCAAGAAATACAATTTTAATATAAAAATTTTTTATTATTTTTTAATTGCATGCATAATATTTTGGAATCGACCTACCCTAATATGCATACTCTAATTTTTGTTTAAAACATATGCAATGAATTCCTTTTTTATAATGTGTTCAAATTTTCCCCTGTAAGAAAATGACCATTTTGGCATGTTTAGTTTCACATAGTATCCTAAAAATTGGGAATATAATAATAATTTTAAATGCACCTTTTTTTAATGCCCTCTTTTAGAGTGATATTGAATTATTCAACAAGTTTGCTAATAAGTTTTGCATGTTGTAACGGGTGCTTATTAAAATTTGCAATATGATGTCTTAAAATTATGATTTTATAACAAATATCAAAATGATTTGAGTGTTTTATATCTTTCTTCGTTTATGACGGAATTTTAAAGGCGTTGTTCATCAATTCAAAAACAGAGCTTGCATTGAATATCTTCTGTTCTTAATCTCCTACTCTTTTCAAAATTATGCGTTTAAGACTAAGTTAAATAATAGCTAACTTATAACTACTTATACTAAATCTAAAAATAGTAATGCTTTATTACTTAACAACCATAGTAATGATTACTTTTATAAGCTGGATAGGGTAGATTTCATTGCAATATTTATAAAAAAAAGGTCATAAAAATTTATTTGAAAGAAAAAGCAGAACAAAGCACATTTTAAAAACAAAATTAAAAACCCTTTCGATTTTTATAACTTTTGAATTTATAAAAGCCATTGAATACTTTCTTTTCATTCTTGTCTTTCAAAGCTCGAAAAAGTTTTAAAGGAATACAAGCTTGTTTTGGAATTTTTGGATCGGATAAGTATCTTTAGCGGCAATATTGTGGAATTAATCGTGTTTAAGAAGCCAGCGAGCGTAGAAATTGATTGTTTAATCAGAACAGAATTTGGAAAATTAATCGCTGCTTTCCTTTTAATTCGAATTTTATATACTTAAAGTAGATGATTTTCATTATTTAATCTTATTTTTACAAAACTAACTTTTGATTTAGTTAATGGTTTTTAAATGTCACTATGCACATGTTTATACGTCCTGCCTCGATCAAAATCTTATGTCATTACTCTTTAGCCAATGAAAAGTGGGCGGAAGTGATGATTGAATCGTGTATTCAAGTAGTGCTTTTTATTTTAGGTATGTAAAATACCTGTACTCTTATGAGTGTGCCCTACAAAACTTCAGTTCTCCCGAAGACCTCAAGGTTGCCATCAATGGAAACAAACGAGAAATAAAAAAAGTGGGAGAATCCTTTGATAACAAACTTCAGCATACACACTCCCCTGAAGAATCACGTCCACATAAAGAGCACAGATTTCAAATGAGTGAATACAAGAATAACCATATCAATGCACATTTCCCCAATATTCCTGCCATCAACCCCAACTTGAGTGAAGCTTTTGCTTTGCCTTATTCCTGTAAGCTTGAACTAAGAATGTATATATTTTATATAGACTTAACAAATTCGATAAATTATTTAGTCAATCCCTTCCTTAATCCTTTCACCTACAACCAAATACTTAATCTTTCCAAAAATTTTGAAATCGAAGTGAATAAGAGGAAGCAAGAGCATTGTGACGATGCCATGACAACTCCACCCACTAGAATGTCAAATATTCACGCTTTCAAAAATCAAATAAATTCTTCATCACCACCAAAGCAGGGTTTTTGCAAGGAAACTATCACAAATTATGATGACGAAGTTGATGATGAAGGCTGCCGGACCTTTATGAATCAAAGTTCACTTCCTCATCACATGTCTAAAGAAAATGAAATTTACTTAAATCTGAATTCCAAACATATCAAGATAACCTTTAAAGAAATGTGTAAGGCTATATATATATATATTTATACTTAAACATGTCTAAAAATAAATACTATTGTAAGGCTATATATATTTTTATATTTGTATATTGCTATACAAACCTTGCATCAGAGCAAATTATCTCCTATGACTATATCAGGGTTGCCAGAAATAATTGAGTTTAGCGAAACATATATGAAAAAGTAGCATTTACAATAATATTCACTAATAGAGGTTTGCTGTATATAAACTATCTATAAATTATCCAAATCTTAGATGGCCTTAAAAATTTAAAAAATTTAAATGGCAAGACTTGCAAATTTAGATCTTTTAGTTTATAATAAGAGGATCATTTAAGGGGAATAATGTTCTTATTTGTACTTTATTATGTGAATTTTTCTTAAAAACTCTTAGATAAAATTTTTTGAAGAAAACATCTTCACTATGGAAAAAAATATTTGTGAAATAAAAACATTAGAATATTTCGACATTGTCCTCGATTTTAGAGGAGATCAAGAATGGAACCAACAGAAAATGTGCACAACATACTTGAATTTGCAAAATCCATCAGCATAAGAGCATTCTTGTAGCTCAAACTTGTAGCATTCTTGTCTAACATTTTTTTTTGTAATATTCAAAATGAATTTTGCTTGTAGCATTCTTGTATTTGAGCTACATTATTGACACTATTATAAATAGAATTTAAATAAAGTATTAGAAATACAAAGGTTAAGGTGGTTTGGGCATGTAAATAGAAGACCTTCGGGTGATCTAATTAAAGAAGCTTATAAAAATCAAACTTTAGGTAAGAGTAAAGGCAGGCCAAAGATGACATGAATAGAAATAGTTAAAAAAGAAATGAGCAAAAGACATTTAGCGCTAGGGGACGAGCAAAATGGAGACGCAAAATAATGAGAGATTAGTTGCCATAGTGGTAAAAACCGGCTAAACCTCAGCGTGCTAGAAACATTAGCCGTAAAATTGATTATTATTATTATATTATTATAATCTTTAATCTTTTCTTTTTATTTCTATAAAATTGGCTTTTCGATTTTAGTTATATATTTTAAAAGTTAGTTTAGCTCAAAACTAGATAAGCAAAATATGAGTCAAATAAAATTTCCTTACTGATGATTCTGGCAATCTCTAACCATGTTTACGATAGAAAGGATACACAAGAGCATATTGAAAATTTTTCCATTTGAGGCATAAAAAAATAATATATCCATATTAACTGAATACCATATCGTGTAAATGATATGGCTGCAATTATCTGAAGGCGCTATTTTTCCATATTTTTTTACACATTGTGAATAAAGCTGATTAGTTTTTAAAAGTTCAAAGATGTTAAATATTCATTCATATACGCGCATATAATTATGATTCCTTGCTTAATTTTTTTTTATTTTTTTTTGTTCAGATGTGGAAAAGTACATTCCATCCGCCATTAAAATTTTGATGGAAGTCAACGATATCAAATTTCAAGGAACTCTCTTGCCTCGATAAATTTCAGATATAAATTTTTTATGAACAAAATGATTTACATATGTTATATCCTTAAAATATTCAAAATGAAGCAATAAAATTTTTATTGGTAAACATGATTTTCGAATTTGTATACTAAAGTACGCGTGGCTTTGATAAAAATTGAAACTCTAGTCAAATATTTGCAACAAATTGCATAATTAATGCAAGACAATTTTTTTAATAATATTTTAATTTCATTAACGATATTTAATTTTTATATTCACGATTTCCAGTTCTATTTTGCCTTGGAAAAAAGTAGAATCGACAAAAGCTAAAATAGGTTTGAATAAAGATAATAGAATAGAAATGAGATACATTGAAACAAAAATGGTATGCATGTTCATATTAGCTGCTATTTAAAATGTACATAAAAAATTATAATAATTTTTAAATTTCCAATATTTTATATTTATTTTTAGACATGTGTAAATATAGCTTGATCAAATTCTACACTTTTTTCGAATTAAATATTATACAGCTATATAATCTGAAATGTTTCATTTATTGATTTAAAATGTAATATCGCCAACCCCTTGGATTAAGTTATAAACAAACTTGGTAGAGCTAAAAATTAATTGTTCGGATTATCAAGATATAATATTAAAAAGGTAATACAAAATATGGTTGCTATAAAATATTTTTATTTTTGAAAATAAGTATTTAATTTATAGTTATACATAGATATTTTAAATCTTATTTTTATGCTAATCACTTCTCTCCATTTTGTATGAAAAGGATTTCCCATTTACTAATCTATTTATTGATGAATTTCTCCTAAAAATGAATATTTAGCATTTTAGTTGGGTTGCGTGTAATGTTTATAGGATGCCTGTTTGACGATGATACTCAAGTTAAAGCCCTTTCAAAAAATAAGCAAAAATGTTAGACAAAATAATTTCATTTTTATTCAAACAAAATTCAAGAATAAAGGAAAGAAATCAAGAAACTGCACATTGAAGAAATTACATAAAACATAAACATAAAATTTAACAAGTTGTAAAATGAAGAAAATGCGCCATTCGAAATGGCTTGAACAATGAGCGAGAAAATAATTTAATCAGTCAGGCAGTATGAGTTTGGATACAACGAAAATAGTGCGCTAAGCGCAGATTTGGATGAAGGTATACATGGGAAGATATGCTTACACAAAATAGGGAAAAACGTAAATATATAAAGTTAACTATACCGATATTCGTAAAATAAGGATAAAAAAAGATTAAAGACATAAAATTTTATAAATATTTTAAAAATATATGCTGCGCAGAACAAATCTTTAAAAAAAGGAAAAAAAAGTTCGCACACAAAATCTTTGTTAAATATTGATATTATTAGAAGCAAGTTTAAAATTAGCCATTATTTGCTTTCAAAATATATTCATGCTTTAATACTCTAGCAAAGTCTTTAGTAGCTGATTATTCCTTGTAGAACGTCAAATGTCAGGCAATCTCCTAATTGCACACACAGCACTAACTTCCAATAAACACTTGTCAAAGATATACGAAAATAACAACGTCAAATTACATTTTTTTGACATATAATATAAATAGGATTTACCTTAAAGGCATTCTTCAACAAATTAATTAAAGTTAATTCATGAGAAAAAATTTAAATTGATAAAAACTTAAATAATTTTTAAATGTATAGATTTTAAGTTGGTTAGGGAATGAAGCTTTAGTTTTTTTTCGTTTTTGAATTTAAATGTATTATGTAAAGGTAATATAGGAATTTTTGGCACAGATATAAATTTGGAAGTTCTAGACTTGTATGGGAATAATTTTGGTTCCAGCATAGCTACTGATATTGTCTTCGCTGTTAACCTAAAAATAGTGAAATCAAAATACAAAATGAGCATACACATTTTTATTGATATACATTGTAAAATTTGACTAATTTGCCAACAGTTATTTTTTTTGTTTTTGTGGGATTTTATCATATGGGAATTTTGTCCTATTTGAAATTTCGTCCCAGAACTGGGCAATGTCCTCCAAAATAATTTTTGCAGTGATTTTAATTGTCACATATTGAATTAAAGTTGAAAATGAAGCAACAATTAATAAATAAAATACTTTTTTAAGGAGGAAAACTTTTAAAAGCTCAATATTTCAAACAAATGAAGACATGACAATGTGGAAATATATGATGGGAGAAATTGTGTGAAAAAGATGAACGAAAATTCTGTATCTAGACTTGTTCACGGTGCCAGTGAAGAACCGGTTAAAACTCTATTCCAGTCCTGATCTGTATATTATGAGGACCAGACTGACCCTTAGCCGACTTTGAACAGGTCTACCTGTATCTATTCAGAAAAAATACCTTAGTTTGATATAGAAAATATCATAAAGTTTGAGATTTCGAGATGAACAAATTGTTGAGAACAGTTAATTCTGTTCAAGGGTGTAATGCGTGTAGTTAGTAGTGGTGAGTGATATTTGAAAAAGTTTGAAAAGATGAGAGGAGCCGAACTTACGCTTTCGGGGGAAGCCTTATTTTTGGGTACGTCTAGTCTCATCGCCTTCTGCATCGAGTGATTTTGGATACTGATCAAAGCGTTGTAAGCAGAGCAAGCGTCATTGAATTCGACAAACGCGACTGGAGCACCTGCATTTTTGTTGCAAATCTTTATTCGATGGAATCCAGCGTATCTAAATTCAAAGATTCATGTCAATAACTTTTCTTTAAGATATTCAACCAATTAGAACGTAAATATGTATTTTATATATACGTCTAGTAAGATTGCCCTAAAGCAGCCGTTCCGAAATTATTTCAGACAGGATATTCTTTTTGATTCAAAAATATCTTGGAGAAGTCCATATTCTCATATTTTTGCATGGTCATAATGCAATTATTTTTTCTTTATTTTCATATAGTTTTCTACGTATATTTTATTGACAATGGACACATCAGCGTGCTGGCCCAAAGGATAAACATTTAATATTATATAATAAATCAATCTACATTCGTTGACAACTTTTTTTACAAGTTATTTACTAACTTTGAGAATGTCTTTATTCAACACTTTATACTATGAACTTTTTTAACGAAACATCAATCAAACTTTTGCAAAATCCATGTGTTCTCTGAAACACACTTTGTAAATCCCTGCCCTAAAGCAAAGGATTATTGAGCCTGCCGCAACTATTATTATATTTTTATTACCCTCTAATAGGGCTTCCAGATGTTCCTCTTTTCTTGAATCATCCAGCTTTTAAAGTATGGTCAATAAAGAATTTCACGTGAATTTAGAAGAATCCATGTTTTTCATTCACTTAATTTACATTTCCAAAAATTTTAACTTTAAATATGGAAGGTTCGCTTTTTCTGTAAAGATTGAACAGACAATTAAGATTAGTTGTAAAAAGTTTATATATCAATGATTGCATAACTGTGGGTCTCGTTCTTAACTTCTTAATTGCAAATAGCTTTGCGAAGTAATAATTTCCATTTCCAAAATTTGAAAAGATGAGAGGTTGAGAAAAATCCTTTGTTCCAAATCATTATCAATTAGTTTATATATCTCAAAGCAGGAGGTTTTCATTTCTTGCTTCAATTCAGCTTCAAAACAGTCTGGCAAATATATTTGAATGCAGCAAATTTTGAAAAAAATCATTTAGTCGATTATATTCCGTGCGTATGTAACTCGCTTTATTTAGTAGGCCAATCTGCAGTGGACTGTTGCGTTGAAGCTGTTTCTTACTTCGGGTTTTTGCACCAGATGTATAATAGTTTAAAATATCAATGACACAAAATAAAAAGTTTATTTATCAAGGGTTTTCGAAATATTTTTTTTATTAACACAAAAATAAGTGGTAAAAAAAAGAAAGTGTGTAAAAACTCTTTAACTTTCATGTATTTTTCATACTACTTATTTCTTTTTAATGATATTTAAAAGCTCATATTTGCTCCAGTTAGCTGATCTAAAAATGATCTAATTCGTCTTTTTCAAATTCTACTTTCTTCAATACAAATTAACTTTGCTTAAAATATCAAAAAGATTAGTTTCACTATATTTGGTGAGTCAAATTCTACGGAGGTCATTAGCCCCTATCTGAAGAAAATTTTGGTCTCTATTCCTATAAGAAAAAATATTTTATTATGTGGTATAAAATTTTGGAACACTCTTTAAAAATTTTCTGCCTTTCCCCACTCCAGTCTCAAATTTCTGACTACGCCATATGTTTAGTAGGGTTATAAAATAGAATTGCAATAAGACAAAAATAATTTATAAATAGAGAAAATAGAATTGCAATAAGACAAAATTACAAATAGAGAAAATAGAATTGCAAATGGACAAAATAGTATTGCAAAAATACAAAATAAAAATTTTCTATTTTTTTTAGAAATTTACTTTGCCACATAGAGGAGAGAGCTATCTCCGTTTTCCGTTTGGTATGCGAGTGACTCAACCCAAAGAGTTGGGAAAGTGTTACTTAATTTAACCCGTTAACGACCAGAGTAATCCGAGGATTTGGATTAAAAAGAATTTATAAAAGCAAACAATCATATATTTATGAAGTCGAACATGATCGTTAACCGGTTGAAGAATAAAAAGTTCCAATTCTGCTTACTTGCCAAAAACTTCCTTCAACTCATTTTCATTGGTTGCAGGAGTGAGGTTTCCAATGAGTAAAGTGCTCTGCCACTGCTGCAAAGGAAAGCAGCCATTGAAGTAGGGGTATGCGTTGGAGTTGAGCTGGGGCAGAAGGATCGTGGATGAGGTGGCTGGATAAGAGAAGTTTTGGGAGGGGGAATACAAAGAACTCGAATTACTGCTCACCATATGGGCAGTGGTTGGAGCAGCAGCAAAGAATTGAGACTGATGAAGGTTTGTCTGGGGATGAGTCAAACCATAGTGAGTCTACAAATGATCAAAGCTGACAAATAACAATCTCTGAATGAACTTTAATCAAGAAGATTCAGTTACTCAAGTGATATACCAATCATTCTATACTTCTTTTTAAATTCAAAATGTGAATAGAAAATTTTAAAATGGGAAAAGTGAAAATGAAATAACTGTTTTAGAAGAGTAATCTTCGAGTGTTCTTTTGTTCAAGTAAACAATAAGAAGTAAGGATATAAAAACATAGGACATTTATGTTATAGAATATTGCCATAAAAAACATTATTATATAGATTTTTGCAGTGATAGATTTATAATAATTAGTCAGTATAAATATTGTCAAATTCATTTCTCTTTTCGAATACATAAAGTAAAAATATATAAAAAATATAATAAATGACGTCACTGATTAAAAAAAGTGAGATACTATTCAGGAATATTTTTCGGGATACTATGCAATTACAAACGTAATGTCAAATATTAAATTAATACAAAAGTCAATAACAGTATTTTACCCTAATTAGAATGATATTTAGTATAAATATCGTATAGTGTTTAAATGACTTTTGTTAAAACTTCATATCACCTGCTTATTGATTTAATTAACTAATAAAACTAGACAAATTAAGTTAACTTTGAAAAACCTATTTTAGACAGTAATAAGCTAAGTAATTTACAATTCAATCTGGCAACCATCTAACTGAGAAAACAAACAAATCATTTAAGTGATTAATTGAATAACGAACTGTTTTTTTGAAACTGGATTAGTGGTATATAAGATCATATGAAAGATGAAGATGAAAGGTTGCGAGTTATGTCAAGTGAACATTCTTACTGTCTGTATGGGGTATGCTTGATTGCTAGAAAAAGAAGATGCGGGTGCTGCTGGTAATCCGGGATACATATTTTGAATCCAACCTTCGGGGGAAGCTAAAATTGTGGCAGCTGGGAAATCACCTATATAATAAATATATTGAGATATAAATAAATATAATATGCTGCACATATGAATTTTGGTAGCAATTAGTATATATGTTTATATACATTATACCCAATGCACATATATACACCATTTTTAATGCTATTTTGTTCTTTTGCAATTCTATTTGAACTGAATTTTTGATTTTGTTATGTTTATAAATTTTTTTATTGTGTTAATTTTATTTAAACTCTTTTTTGATATTTTAAAATGATATTCATATTAAATTTTCTAAATTTTTGACAGCAAATTAGCAATTAATTATTTCTTTGGTAATTTTTTATTTTTTATTTACTTTTTTAATTAAAAAATTTTGCACTTTAACTTAGAAGTATCTTTTTAAATGACTAAATATTATTTCGAAAAACACATGGGATTTTTTAGTTAGAATTGTAAAAAGGCAAAATAGAATTGCAAAAGGATAAAACAGAACTAAAAATAGTATACATAACAAATACTTATTGCTCATTGAATGCTCATAATTTGAAAAAAATTCTCTCCAAAAATGCTCGCAGATTTAGAGTGTTGAAGTTTCGTTACACTATCACAACAGAATCATGAGTATAAGTGGATGGAATATGAATAATTTTGTTACAGTGGGCAATTTATTAACCATTTGAAGACCAGAATTTTGAAAACTAATATTCTGCGTTCTTTTTCAGAGAGATTTGATATATTTAACCCATTTACGACCAATGTTCCCATTTTGGAACATAAGTAATTTCATCTTTGTCTGCTTTTTTCAATGACTTTGAATATAAATCGTCTGCGTTTTTTTAGATATCGTCTGCTTTTCTTGGTCTTAAATGGGTAGCGAGGGATTATCATTTCTTGTTACACCTGTGTCACACAGGTCTTCAAAGAGTACAAAAAACTATACATGTACGCTTACTATCTCTTCCCTATTTAGTGTGCAAAATAGATGTACATAATGTGCACGAATATAATGTCTAGACTAGACTCTAGAACATGGGGCCTGTAAAAAATTTCAGGAGATAATTGGAAAAATGAAAGAGAAAAAATAATAAAATTTAAAGTTGTAATTTGGTTAATTTAATAGTTTTTTTACTATTTCTTAATTTTGATAAATTAGTAAATCCTCTCTATATATTTAAATAAAGATGCACTTTTTTGTTTGTCGGTATCGCATCCAAGGGAGTAATAATCTTTCATAACTGGACCGATAGTAGGGATAGTGACGATCGGGATTCGAACTCAGACCATCTGAATCGAGATCCTACCCTCCCACTAATAGGCCATCTGCCGAGTTAGATAGCTAGTTAATTATCAGTAAATTAGTTAGTTATCTATAAACACTATTTTTGCTTATATAATTATATTAGGTCGATAGCAAAGCATATTTATATGTTATCAATGAAATGAAAGAATATCAATGTTCAACATTATAAAAGGAAATATGGTTCTCTAGGTAAAAAAGTCTAACCAGATTTTTAACAAAGATCTCAAGGTTACATACATTCAAGTTTAGACCTGAAGCTTTTCAAAATAAATAGATGCACCGCTACTTTACTCAAAGAGCATTAAATAAATGGAACAGCCTACCCAATGAAGTTGTTCTTTCTCAAAGTGTTGATGTTTTCAAGAAGCTAGGCGAATTAAAACCGTGTTAATAGTTGTACTCATCTAGCTTTTTCTGAAGAAGTTTAATTAAAGTAGAGCAAAAACGATTTATAACCATAAAGTGCTTTTCTACTAAAAGTCTAAGTTGCATAATTTTTTTGAGAGCCATATGTTCTGGCCGAATTAAATTTAATTACTTTGAAAAAAGTTATTGAAGTAAAGATTTTTCTGTAGGAAATAAACGGAATAAATAGAGAATAAAAATCATAAATGAAATTGTCGTTAAGATACCTGGTGTAGTGATTGGATGCAGAAATGCTGGCGCTGGACCACTTCCAGGAAGAATAAGGCCGTGAATAGGAGAATTGGTGATGTTGTTAAAGGGTTTTGAGTTTGGCTTTGAAACTTTTGTATTGCTTCTTGCAAACTCCAGTCTTAACGTCTGAGAATTGTCTGGATCAAATTTGACACCCTAAAAGGGGAATTAAATTCAGTTGATAGGGAATCCTATTTTTTGAAAACACTCAAATTAGGGTGTCCTCTTATTCTCTCAATGATCCAGCTTTCCAACTATTAGACTCGTAGCCCATAAGATATATTTATACGACCATCTTCCCCGAATGAAGAAAATTTACCATAATACACGCAAGGTATAAACGAAATAACTAGTTTTTTTTATATTAACAATTTTATTTGTAAACGATAAAGTACATTTTTCTTTGTTTATAAAATTTTGTTTTACCCCGTCTGATCCAGACATCATTTTTAAGTGACCTAGAACAGGCTTCTTCAACCCAGGGCTCATTTTGGTCCCTGAGAAAAATGATTTAACTTCAAAACGTAAAAGTTTTTGAATTGAAGTAAACAACAACAAATATTTGAATATGTTTTGATATCTATTATAAAAACTTAAAGTATTATAAGTGTTCTATAATATATTGTATAGTTTACCATAAAATATTGGGCTAGTATGTAAAAAAGGTTCAACTAGACGATTTCTGAAATTTAATACCTTCAGAATACCAAATTTTTAAGCCTTCATCAGCTTTCTTTTTCAATGCAATTTTATATATTTAAAGCTGGCAATTTATTTTTTGGTGCTTTTCAAATTATACAGCACTGAAAAAAAATTGTATCAACTTACTAATAGGATTTGTAAAGCTATTCTTTGAATGAGTTAACGATACATTTACTAATCTAGGGGACATTGGTGCCATATGTGAATCATGTAACTATAAGAACGAATAGACGCAAAACATTAGCCAGCACATCCAAATTAAGAGTGAAGCAGCATGGGATATTAACGAAAAAAATCCTTGTGTCAGCGATTCGATTATCATTTTCATTTTTACTAAATTTGATCTTATATACAAGTTAAGGGTTTCAAAAATGACTTTTTATTGACAGCTTTTCTTTAATATAAATTTTATAATTTAATATAAATAAAATTAGTGGATTTACCTGCAATTCTTTTATAACTACTTCAGCACTTGTCCTGTTATTGAATGTTATGAAGCCAACAGGCTAAAAAAGTGAAAATGTCAGAATATTAGAATTTTATACATATGATGAATCGCATATATTAATGTATGTAGTGCAGTAAAGGATATCCAAAATTCATACCACGATTTTAAGAGATTTGAATATTCCCCATCTTAAATATTTTTGAATAATTTGAAATCATGTTACTTCGCATAAAATTTGGAGAAAGGAAACATTTTAGACTTACAAAAAGCATATTTCTTAATATACCAAAAATGTGATCGATAGTAAATATGTTCACAAAAATTTAGGTGAAAATATGAATGCACAACATTTTTCTCTTTCATAACGTCAAATATTCATTAGTTAAGAAGCTGCACATTATCAGTAATTATTATTTTTCATATTCATTATTATAAAAACATGACAATTTAAAAATGTAAAATTAAAGTAATTATGTTTTTTGGTGATTAAAAAATTAATTAAATCAAAATCTCCAATGTTAAATAAGATAAAGCAAACTATTTTATACCCGTACTAATTTTTTCACCTTGACTCTAAAAGCAGCCTCGAGCATCAAGGGAAGACTTATCAAAAAATGTTATCATGTAACGTGAAACGCCTCCAAGCATTTGAGAAAAGAAGACACACTTAACCAGCTAAAAAGCAAAGAAACTTAAGGATTCTACAATTAACACCTCGTTAAACGTGATATGACTTGAAGATTTAGGAAGACTTTCCATATTGACTCATTATTTAAGTAGGGTCATAAAAAAGAGGAAGCTATTAATGCCTTATTCAACATCTCAACCTTGAAAGATGTAATATTTTTAGCAATTTCATCACGCTATGCTCACCACGCCTGAATTAAAAGTGTAGTAAACATATTTCATCATCCTAGGCCTTAAAGAGCTTATTTAAAAATGATAATGTGAAAAATTGTCAAACTTCTAATGACAAAACTAGATACAGTAATATGACCAATGGCGCAACAAGAAGGGGCAAGGGGTGTAGTTGCCCGCGTGAGATAAGCTTATGTTCTAAATATACAATTAAATTTCTAATAAAAAAAAATCAAAAATGTTTAGTTTTTACTCACTCTTCAAAAATTCCTGATTGCGTCCTTGGATATGACCAATCGATTCACTTTGCATATACGTGAGAAATATATCTGTTCTCTTTTAACATTGGATTGTAAACGTTTAGTCCCAATTGTCGATTCCAAATTTGCCAAACCCGGCATGCCCATTTTTAATTTACTCAGTCCCAATTTCCAAAATGCTGATTTTGAATAATTTTATCGTTATTTATTCCCATCAAATTCTATCCGCATTTATACCAAAAAAAGCTGCTTTCAAATTGAATTAATTTTGAAATTTCTAACAGGATTTGGTTTGATTCAATATAAAATCCTGAGTCTAAAAAGTAGGAATATTTTGTCATGTAGGGTAGCAAGGTTTTAAAACATCTTTTATCCATGATTAGGATTCATTGAATGATTTGAAGTATGAAATTTTTTAAATAATAGTGTATATTTGTAAAACCAAAATTCTCACAACCAATTTCAGACATTATCAGGGTAATACTTATTTTTTCAATTGTAAAATGTCTTTAAGCTTTTGGGGCATGTATGAATGATGCTTAAATAAAAAATAGAATATGTGCTTTATATCGAAAAAAATTACGGACTGATTTTTCCCTTGTTTTGTAGTTACTTTAAGGAGAGCATTTTCATAACCCTAAAAATTAAAAAAAAAATTAAAAACTAAGAAATATTATTTATGATAGAAAGGAAAAAACGATCTTTGTAAAATTTTATTTATATTCCAAACACGACATTGCTAACATTCATAAAAGGAGAGAATGCTCATCATATATCTTTTCGGCCGGCATGTCGAGGTGGAGTAAAAAGAAGTGCCAATTTTTGGTGTAAATCGACAAAAATGATAAATCGAATTGGTAAGTTAAGTCAATGCTGAGAGATCTTTTTATTTTTTAGTCTCCTAAAAATCGCCTTATTGTTGCATCTATGAGTAGGGAAAGATCGAATTGAGTGTGTTCACTGTACACACTCGTGCAAAAGTAAAAGAACTCCATATGTATGTACAATAATTTTGGATAAAACATTTTTGTTAACGAGTTACATTGCCTTTTTAAAAAAAAATGGTTACTTTTGTCGGCAGATGGCCAAGTGGTGGGAACGTAGGTCACGATTCAGATAGTCTGGGGTCGAATCCCGATCGTGACTATCACTACTCTTAGATGCAATAAACAATTAAAAAAAAGTTTGAAAAATAGACAGAAATCTTCCAAACTTTTCTAAATCCTAAATTTTTCAAACTAATTTGAGATAGTCAATGTTTTGAAGAATTTAAAATGAAAAATATTTTTGTTACATTTTTTTATTTTATCAATTTTTTTTTAATTCTAAATGTTTAAAATGGATTGTCTTATTTTTAATTTGTTTAATTTTTTTCATAATAAAAAGTTTTGCTGAAGGTAAATAATAAGCATCGTTTTTTGTGAAAACTTTTGAGCGAAAATAAAAAGTTTGAGCGCTTATTCTAAAATTCTGATTTGGGAATGTATACTTTAACTAGCAATTGAATTGGATGAAGAATTCTTTTTTTTGAATCGGAATATTTGAGCAGTTAATTTTCTCATTGTTCGAAGATTTTGTTATAAAAATAGTTTTTTTTTCTTAATTTTTTTATAAAAAATGGGGTGAATTGGAGAAAACATACTTTTTACTGACTTAATGGGTTGAATAAAAAGAAAAATGGTTGATTGACTGAAGAGCTTTGCTTGCTACGTGATAACTGCTGATATGAGTTACCTCGCATATAAGTAGATGTCTTCACAAGAGAATAAGGGGAAAACCTACCTGATAAGATCTGAAAAGCAGGTATAGTTCTCTTGGCTTTGTGTCCATAGGAAGTCCACTCACAAAAACTGTTCTGACCTAGATAAAGACATACATACATACATATATATTACATATAAATATAAGTACAGGTACATGGAAGAAGACAGTACGATAGAGTACAAAGGAATTTAATATGGGAAAAAGTGGCGCTACATTCCTCTACTCCAACAAGTCTCTCTCTTATCTCTCCTTCCACTCACACAAGTCAGCGTCTTTCCATTGCAAGTGAGCTATATATACTTGTACTTATATTAGTATTATACATTGTATTCGAAAGTGCGTGTCTATTTTTTTATTTGTATATACAAACACTAGGACGGGTATATATAACAACGACTCAAAGGCATATTCACGTTTTATTTCCACCTAATTCTTGGATGCGTGTAATGGAATACCTCTCACAGATCTCCTGTGCAAACGAATGCAAGGAATACAAAAGAGAATAAGAATTTCAAATTTCAAAATTGGTGTCATCATTGTTGAGTGCGTGAAGCGGAGGAAAATGAAGATGAAACTTAAGAACAATGCATCAACTTGTCTTATACCGCGAAATAATTAACACTGCCATTCTTTTTATTATTTAAAAATGGCTGATAATACACTTCTGGTGTGTGTAAATAAGTGACGTAGTGATCACTGTTTTGAAGGCAGTTTTGCCTTCGCAATCTTGGCAATTCAAATCTTTCGATGTGGAATACATATTTTTGAATGAAATCCCTAATTCTTATAGCATATTCAGAAGTTTAGATTATTTTGAAGGAAAAAAAATTATATGCTTAGGAAAGAAATAAACTATGAACCGAAAGGAAAGATATGATAACTGTATATTATTCACCTTGGCGTTGCATTGAAGCAAACTTTTGTATTGTAATTGTCTTAAAAGCCTGGTTTCTATAAAGGAAGTTAAACATAGAGAAATTGGAGATATAAGCTCTTACTCTAACATCTGTCAGTAGTTGTTGTAAAACAAATATGATTTTAGATCCACTTTTCACACATATGGATTAATAAAGACGCTCTAAAATATTAGTTTTTCAGCTAAGATGTATTTATCAGTGTTACAATCATATATGTCACTCTTGCCTTGATTACAGTAACTATTTACAAATATTTCTTTTGTTATAAAAATTTTACTTGCACACTCAAAGTCTGGTGTCTGTTAAGTAGGATATTATGATACTTTTCAAAGGCACCATCAACAATTGGATAAAGATGAAGAATCATTATGTTCATGTATTAAACTTTAATGCACAAGTAAAATACTTTATGAAAATTATTTTTGCATCATAAAGGTTTCATTTTATACGATTAAAATCATTTTTTTGTTATCCAAAAGCATATTTAATTTTATATACTTTTTCAAAAGATTTTAAATATGATGGATAGCGAAGATCTTTTCCAGAAATAGTGGAAATCAAGAGTTTAAAAAAATTGTAATCATGTTTAAAAATTAATTTTTTGTGTGGTAAGATACTGATGATCTTTGAGAGCCAGTGCGACATCACTAGTTCCAAGAAATGAAAATCTCCTGCTTTGAGATAAGAAGTATACTTCTGATCTTTATGCTCTTGAATCCTAAATCGAGTTTGTAGCTTTATCACGTCAAAATACTTTATTGACTTAAAACTTATTATAAGGATGTTTTATTTATTTCTTATGCATATAGTCTAGGATAAAGAATTTACAATGTTTGTATATCTTCATATTTTGGTATAACTACTAAGTTCATGTAGTACCAAGGCAAAAGTTGTCAAGCAATCAAGAGGGATGGCAGTGAGGGGCAGTTGTCCCAGGGCGCCACACCTAGGGAGGGGGGCGCCATTTCATTGCCCAGTCAACAACCTTAATGCTTGGGATGTAAAAAATTCCCCTTCCAAGGTTTCCACCAAAACAACTGAAGAAACTTCAAGAAAAGTAATGTAGCTGGGATAAACTCCGAGGTTCTATGTTGCCCTAGCAGCAAGAACGCATATCCGGGGGGCAAATTTAACCTTCGCCCTTCCCCTACCTCCAATAATTTTCTAAAAGTCAAGGTACCGCCAGAAGAGATAGATATAAACTAAAGTCATTTATGCTCATTCACCTTTCATTGTATTCCAAGTTGCACCAAAGTATTTTAATTTATATTTATGATTTTAAGTCAATATTATATTTTGTTATCGAATTTTTATAATTATAAATTTTTTAAAGAAAACTTTCTCTTATAGAATACAATTACAAGTTTGAACGATTTATAGTTAAGAGAAGAGAGATGTTGATGCGATAATTGAGAATTGAAGCAAGAATGTTAGACTATTGTAACTTGCTGACATTCCCTTATTCAAATACCAGTATTTATATATACATTCAAATCTTGATATTGCGATCCTTATAATCCCAAAACCTAATTAAGTATCTAGAAGTTCAACATGTGATAAGGATATTAGAATTATAAAACTCAAATTTTTACAAAAAAAAATAAAAAACCCAGATTTTTTTTAACAATCTTATGTAAAATTTTGAATTATGTGGAAATTATTAATTACTATTAATTAATTTATTTAATTGATTTTATCCACCAACTTTAAGATGAATAATTATTAATTTTGGATATAGAAAAAAATGTTTGGAGTAAAATCAATTTATTAAAATGAATTTCATTCAATTTTATATTTTTATCATCTTCGAATATGAAGATTTCGGGTTAAAGCACAATATTTTCAATCTTCTTGCAAAGTTCTTTTGCTATAACTGAAGTATACGTATTTTACCATGGCATTCTAAAATCATGATTGAACTAAGAATATTTCTTGATCATTTTATTTCAAATCCCTTGCTGTTGTATATCTTTTCTGGGATCAAATGGGTTACCCTTTGAGGACCAGAATTTAGAAGACTAATCGTTCATTTTCTTAAACTCAATGCAATTTTATACATTTTTTGATGTCCTGTACACTGGTGTCTCACTGTCCACCAACGGGTTAACCTATAGAAAAATAGTTAACTTTTATACCGAGCTTCAAAATTTCTTTTTGCAATTTATCAAGTTATCGATCATAAATCGATTACCAAATATTTATTCTACTAATTCTTGATTTTGTAAAAATAGTGAAAAAGTAATCGATTATCATAAACAAAAATTACTTCACATCGTCTGCTTTATCTGGGACGAAGTTATTTAAGGTTCAAATTACTTAATGTCGTTTGCAACCGTGATCTAGAAACGTCACGGATCAATGGCCCAAATGGTATATTTTAATGCTTTGAAGGTCAGTATGACACGGATGCGCCAAAAATTTAAAATCATATAAAATTTCATTTATAAATGAAGCAAAGTATTAGTCTTAAAATTTCTGGTCTACAAAAGTTTAAAGCTGTTAGTGTACACAAATTAATGAAAGGCGTTTTAAATTTGACTTTCCGTAAAGCAGCTGTAGTTGTAGGGTGGTGTGAAATTGAAAAAGTATCGTACCTCATCTTCATTGTTTGTTGAAACGGACTCCAAGCTGGCGTAGGAAGAGTTTAAGGCGGTGTCATCGTCATTTGCAGCACTGTCTTCATTCAAGTGAACCATGGTGTTCTCTCTATTTTTGGTGGGTAGCGTGGGATTTACTGCTCGATTCGCAAAGCTAAAGAAGCATACACAAGGATTGATCAAAAAATGTTTTGAAGGCTTCGAAGATGCTCAAAAGGCGCTGTATTTTCAAGTGCAAGTCAATGTATGTATATGGGCAGTGATAAGTAATGAGTACAATGAGTTTGTACAAAGTATATATGCACGTATGTATTGTATATTCTACTCTCAACTTATAAAAACGCCTATCATAAGAAGTATAGAAGTATTGACCTGGTGTTTCCTTCTATACTTCTTACTTGGAAAAGAAGATGTTATCTTTCTTTGTATATGCATATGACACATACCTCTTCGCATAGTCAAACACCTAAGTCAGTGTAAATACACAAAACCGCTCTTCATATTATCCCTCCCTACATATATACATTATATACAACACATATACAAAAACTGCTATACATTTTTTAGTGTAGGTGAGATGGTTCACATATTTGTGTACGAAGGTGAGTTTATAAAAGCTTCTAGCCCTTCGATCGCCGCACAATACATATATCAGTCAAAAATAATGCTTGATTTGATTGCACACTTTTTACAACTCATATTTGATTGGCTAATACTTCTTCGTATTTTTCAAAAAAGTTTATATGAGGATAGAGGCTAAATAAATTTTTTGCTTTTTGAATTTTTGAAAGAACTCGTTAAAGTTCAAAAGGTTAAAGCAGGAAATGCTATTATAAGAAATTTATATAAATATGAATCTCCTAATATGAGATGTCGAAAATATCTTCTCAATAAATTTGGAGGAATTAACAATTCTTTTCATTTCTTCTTTCCTGAACTCGTCTAGCATGGAAAAAATATAGCATTCGTTGCCAATTATCATACTATTTTATTTATTCGTTTTTTACCATATAAATGTAGTTTTTAAGTGGCAATAATAAAGAAATATGGCAAAAAATGGTCTCTTTGTGTAGTACTTTCCAAGAATTTGAAATCTATGTTGGTCTGTGAATTTAATAAATTTCAGAAATGTTATTATCACCTTATCAGCACAAAACGTGCATAATATTCTTTCGAAAGGAACATTTACTTTTGAAATAATTCCAGAATATTTCTTGGTCTAAGACGAAAACTAACAAATACTTAATTAAAAAAGGATAATTAACTTTACGCGATTGTACGTGGAAAAATGGAAAAAAGTTATATTACCTTTACTCATGGCTTCTCTAACATTAAACATTTTTTTCGAAAGATAGGAAAAGAAAATCCATGCAAGAGAAAAAATATCCAATATTTACACCTTGAAATGACTCACATCATATAAAAATCGTTAATCTGACCACCTGAACAAAAGTAATTTGAAATTTTACGATAACGACAACTTCACCAGTAAGAGATAGTGATATTGATTTTTTTTCTCTCAGAGTTCGAGAGAGAGAGAGACACAGACAGCGAGAGGATAAAGTGCATGAAATGGGATTACCCGTTTACAATGGACACGTTTTTTAAAGAAAGCTAACATTTCAATGAAGATGGTAGATTAGAATTCCGAAGTTCTCAAACTTATCAATCATTCCGATATCTCCTTTTCACAGGAAAAAATTAATCGTTGATGCAAATTACTCAATTTAGGAATCACCATGTCGGAGTATCTTAAAAGTAAATAATAATTAAAAAAATGTTTAATTAATTCAGACTTAAAAATATTTTAAACTCCTCGTACTAGAAGTATTTTATTTATTTGAAAATTAGAGTAAGTGATTGAAAATCGGTAAGTTTATTTATTTTTTATATTAAAATACATACATTTCGAGTTCAATTTTCTTGTGAGGTTTCCAAAAAATTTAACAACTTTAAAACAGCAGAAAACATCACCCGTTTGTAATTTTGAATTTCACTATACAACAGAGCAATGCTTGCCTACATAATTTCTCTGGGTGCCTCAAAAAATGTTCATGTTATGTAGCGCCGGCTACTCTACCCTCATTTTAAACATTAAATTATTCCAACTAGCACATTATTCTAAGTAAAATGCAAATCACATGAATGTCGTCTATTTTATATGCAAAAATGCCCTGAAAGCTGTTATGTTTTTTCCTATAAAAACAAAGAAGAAAGAAAGAAATTTATTTGCAAATTTTAAGTCAAAAAAAATAGAAAAAAATTGCAAACTTTTAAATAATATATTAAAGGTAGTTGAGACAAGGGGAAAATATATATATATAAAAAAACCATATGTGTTTGCCTCATAAAAATTTTGTGTGATGCAGGAGTACAGGATCACAATGACACAAAAGTTTTACGTCATGATCCTTCAAATCATTACCCGACATTTTAAGCGCATAAACCCTGAAATTTAAATTCTTTTACTCACCTTCAAAAATTGAATTCATTGTTATTATACAGTATATGCTTTAGTTTTGCGTAGCCCAAATTTTATGTACTCATCAAATAGATCAACAATCACGTCACAAATAGTTGTACTTTCTTTAATGTTACGAGAAGAAGAAGAAGAAGAAGAAGTTTATTTATTTAGAGGTATGTGAGATACGCAAAAAGCGAGAAAACTTTTTTACAATAATTTTGTTTATTCGCGTTTATGAATGCAACGTGTGCAGAAGGTTTAACTATATAAGGTAAGCGATGGCACGATTAACGTGAATCAGAAATCTCAAGAATCCAATGGGGAAAATTTACTGCCGTTTTGGATTTTTTGATTTTGATTCCTGAAAAAGGATAAGTGCTCTGAAAGATTAAATAAGCTTGTCTGATGAGCAATTAATTAAAATCTAAAAGTTTTCAAATGAAACTTACCTTCTTCAATTTACCAAAAAATCGATGCTTATTAATTATAATTTCTAAGTTGTTTTAAGTTAGCCAAACAGGGTTTCATGCTAAAATTAAAATTCTTACCATGCTAATTTGATAAATTTGCATTCAATTCTTCCTATCTATCAACGACTACACAATACCATAGGTACCTCCTACCCATACGTACCAGTTTTTCCTTTTAATTTAACCTCATTCATAAGAGTAACTCGAACAACAAAAGCGTATTTCATAAAAATTCAATTGAAAAAGTTACTTGATTTTCCTCACCATGAAGAAAATTTTTTAAATCAAAGAAGAATCGGAATGGGCCTTTTATGGGAATCGACATCTTTTACACAATCGTTCAGTACAGCAGGTAATATAAAAGTTCCACTGCAACATCAATTCTACCTATTTAATCTCTAATTTAATGTCTTGATCCACTGGCAGATCCAGAGAGGGGGGGCACCTGGGCCTAGACGATCTCTATGAAGAATGACTTCAGAAATTCCCCTTACTGATTTTGTTCTTTCCTAAAGCATCAAGATTTGTATGGTAGTATTTTACTAGTATTTTTAAAGCCCCCCCTATGATCAATTTCTGGATCCACCACTGCTTGATTCATTTTTTATTAAAAAAATATTGATTAAATTTATCATTATTGATTTTAAATATACACATATTAATATATAAATATAATATATTATTTTTGATTATATACACATTCAAAAAAAATATAAATAGTTGAAGAAAGGAGAGTAAATTTTCTTAGTCAAGCTTTTCAACTCAAATCTAATTAGAGTAATTAGTTATCATTTTACTTAGTTAACTGATAAAATTTTACATAAAAATATAACTTTGATAACTTTTTTATTTTACCCAAGTTCTTCTTTTTTTCCTTCAGGTTCAATAAAAATTAAATATAGATAAGGATGGACTTAAAATAAAAAAGGACAATGAAAAAGTGAAAATGCGAAAAAAAAAGGACGAAATTAAGGCTAATAAAGACAAATTAGTAAAAAAAAAACAAATAACAGAAAATAAGAGGGAAAAGGAAGAAATTAAAGTAAAAATGATATATGTTGCACTTGTACTAAATATTCTCTCAAAAAATTCAAAGCGCGAGGATAGCTTGTGTTTGGGTGACAAAATATAATATTGGGTCTATGCAATTGATTAAAAAAAGGGATAAATGATTATGGAAATTTATTATTACGACTAAAATCAAAAAGAAATTTAACAAAAAGTGATATTTCACATTCAAGGTCACATTTCCTTCAATTGACATTTTGTTTATTTATGTTTGTTTAATTTTCTAAAAAAAAATGGCCATGTCTTATATAAGAAGGTGGTTCGTATTTTTTATTATTTTTTCTAAAAAATTGACCATGGCCTATATTAGAAGGATAGCTTGTATTATGAGAAACACGGGGTATTCAATAATTTCATAGAGATTCGTGATGTGCTACTCTGAGGGAAAAAGTCAAAAGGATTTACTTGCCAGCGTTTCAATTTGAAGGGAGAGAGAGAGAGTTGGAGAATACAAGAAGGTATTCGTAGAAAGTAGCTGGAAGTTATAATGAACGAACCGTTTAATTAATGCCAAGATGAGGTATTTAAAATCTTCATTTATATACCATTTATGTGTGTGTGTGTGTATGCATAGGTGGTTGTTTGTACTTCACATTTGATATTGAGTCAGCAGTCAATGTATTCAAAATCAAGAGCTTTGCCTTGAAAGCCTTGGTTCGGCTAAATTGGCGATTGCCTTGTTTTTCTCTCATTTGCTTGTTCATGGGAAAAGCAAGACTTCTCGAAAACACAAACACTCAACAGCATTCAGAGAAAATCGAAGTCTTTGACTCGCGCATTCAAAATGTTTATTTAAGCCTGGGAGGCAGGATGTTTGAATTTCTTTATGCAAACACACAAGTAGATTGATTTCGCAAGTGAAGAAAATGTGAGATTGGGAAAAACAAATATCGGCCAATTAAAAAAGGCGTCACAGTGCCCTGACATCATACCTCGGTTGAAGTGACACAGAGCGATGGATGGGGCCATAGCATCGTTGTCCTTTCCAATTTTTGAGCAAATCAGTGTACAAGTCAATCAAACCCAGCAGGGTTGTACTTCATATCTGAAAGATGATTATATGTGTGAACATTCCTAGTGTATTACGAGTAATAGTCTAGATAGGCATTCATTCTCAATGCCTTCTTCTTTTGAATATTGAGAAAAATGCACTTTAGGAAGAATGTTTTAAAATCGCCTAAGTGAATATTTTCTTCTAGATTCTACGGCAAACTGACGTTCTACTAATTTCAAACAATTTTTATTACGATTTAATTATAAAAATTGTAATGCTCCAAAATATAAAATTGAGATCCACGTTTTACTGTAAACATTTGAAGTTGTTGTTTTCATTACTAACTCTCTTATATGAGATAAGTCATTTTTTTCCTATCTTTATGCATATATTATATTCTTCAAATAGGAGAAAAAAGGCTGAATCAAGAAAAGTGCTTTCACTGACATAAATTCACATTCCTATTTGAATACAATAAAATTTTGACAATTTCACTATTTAAAGGCTAATAAGATTATTTTGACATTTGATTAAAGTTATTGACAGTAAGTCTTTGACTCTTTGATCTGATTGGATAAAAAATGTGAATAATTTTTTCTTTTTAACGAATCAAATTACGCTAAAATCCAACCAATATATTATAAGTATTTCTTGAATAAATTAATTTTTATTTATTAAAATGTTATTCAAAAGTAAGGAAAGACTTTCCATGCATTATCATGAGATCCAAGAAATTTTAACAAACTCTACTTGATGTGAAGCTTGGGTTATCTTCTTATCATATCGATTTTCTACATTCTTAAATTTAGACTGAACACGTTGTTGATTTTCATAGTTCGGAAATCAATAACGTTAATGATTACCATATTTGAAATACTTTTTGAAGTTTCAATCAAACACACAAAATTAAACAAACACAACAAAACTCACAAACAAAATAATTTCTATTGACAATATATGCAGAAATGATTAATTTTTATGCACAGGGGCAGAGGTTTGGGTAATAAAAGTTTTGATAGATGTAGCAAAATATTTTGAAAGATTACATGAAACAATCTACGTCACGTTTTAAATACAGTAGTGTTCATTTCACAAGATTAGATAATGATAATAATAATAATAATGATGATAATGGGCATTACAACTGTTGCAACGTGTTTTATCTCCCTATTAAAATGCATACAAAAAGTTAGGGAAATTTTCATTTTGGGTAAAATAGTAATTCAGATTTTAGTGAGTTAATGATTTTTGTCGATTGAGGCAAGTGCTCGTATTAGCGAATTCGGGTAAGAGATTCCATTCTCACAGTACTCTAGTTCTCTAGTACACACTGCAGACTCAACTTCAGTCTCAACGTATAACAAAATGATTCATGTTGAATTTATCTTGAATCAACTTCAAGATCAGAAGTTTAATTTTATTCCACATCGACTTACAGGCCAAAAAATACGCTAAGGCCTATTATCAAATTTTGGGAAGAACAGATTAATTCATTATCAAAATCAGAATGTTCAAAGAGAGATATGAAAACCTTATCTTTTTTATCCACAGTTTCCTTTTATTATTGGTCCCATTTTAGTTCTATTTTATCTTTCTTCATATCTAAATAATTTTCTCTCAATTCTTTTTGCCCATTTTCAATATTATTTGTTTTCCTACTTTTAAATATTTTTTTAATTCTATTTTGACTTTTTTTCAATTTTAAATGATCTTTTTTCAATTCTATTTTTATCTTTCTAAAATAAGAAGAAGAAGAAGAAGAAGAAGAAGAAGAATTTATTTGAACTAATATAAAATTACATCAAAAAAAACATGGCATAAACATGAAATTCAAATACACATTACAAAGAAAGTTGGATAAAGTCTCTGCTGTATTGATGAAATTCAAAAGGCCAATGGGCCGCTTCAATGAATAAACATCAAGAGAACAAAAAAATGTTAAAATAAATAAATATATATATATATATATAAAACAGAAGATTAAATCATATGTGTTTCTAAAATACAAAAATATAATAGAAAAAAAACAATTTAGAAATAAAAAAGATGATTTAGAATTGAAAAAAGATCATTTATAAACCGAAAAAATACAAAGTAGAACTAAAATTCGTATTCATCACTTACAGTTTCTCATCTCTTAGCGTTTGTATTAAATATGCGTCTAAAAAATACTGAAAAGTATTTTCAGTAAAAAAATTTCTTTAGAAGGTAGTGTTTATCAGCAAAATTTTTATAAGCGTATATTCCTTATCAAACCTGAAAGGATAATAAGACTATTTTACGAACAATTTCTATCAGCTAGAAGAAATCTTTACTTGTTTTAATAGTTTAAGCTAAGGGGAAGTAAGTCAAACAACATACTAGTGATAAAAAGTGAGTTCTTTTGACATAAATTTATTTGTATATCGATAAAATCGTTTTTGCCAACACATATAATAAACAATAATCCCAAGATATAATATTTTTAAAAATAACGAAACTTTTTTTAGTTCCTTAGATAACATAATTTCGATTTACATGATGAAGATAAATAAATAGTTCCCTTCGAAAAATCAAATGCCTCAAGCTCGACTCCTCTCTTTCAGGCAATTTATCGAGTAATTCAAACTGTGAAGTTGGTGAATTTTGATTGACAAGTCATCATTTGAAATGCTTGTCCCAAAGTTAAAGTATTGAATGGCTGGGTTTGAGAATTTAGCTTGCGATGATTAGAATTAAAACAAAAATTTTGAAAACGTTATTTATGTATGCATTTTAAATTTTCTCCTACGTCAAGTTTTGTCATTCTTTTACCTTCGGACAAAAAGACTTTTGCAAGTGAAAGTATTTCAAGGAGACTAAATTTATTTATAAAAAAGACCAGAATAGTGAAAAAAAATGGAAGATTCCATTCATATATACTATGCAAGCAAAACTTGACCTTAGTTTTTCGTTGAATAAGAAGGATATGTTTCAAAAGAAGGATTTTTTACAAATAATCATATTTAGAGTTGTGATATTCCCCTCACCCTTCAATTTCACAAAAGAAACGCCGACAAAAGTCTTCCAGCGCACGTTGTAGAATCTCCCTCTTTGAACGCCTTCAAAAAAAGTCTCGATATTCACTGGAAAGACAAGATTTTAAGTTTTTATTAGCCTCAACTTCCCTCCCCCCAAGAAACCATTTACTCATCAGTTACATATTTAAATCAACGTATTTCAACCTTCACTTGATGCGAAATCAACAAGCTTACTACCAGCTTCACTTTTGCTCAATAAATTATGTTATGACCTCTATGTTATCTTTTATTAAAATATACGAATATGTTAACATGTCAATTCTCAGTTTGTTGACATGCAAATATTTCAGTGCAGTGTCCGATGTTTAAAAATCGCCATTTTTTGTTTGATTAGTTACGGAATATATTCGTTGATTAAATTCAATGAAATTAAAGGAGTGCCTTCATTGGTGCAATTGCACCGCAGAAAAGAAGGCTTGATGCTGATTCGAGCCCAAGATCTTGTCGTATAGAAGCCAACCTTACTCATTGCCTCCGCATTAAATAAAAATTAATCCTAATAAAAACAGATTTGTATATACATTTCATCTTGAACATTCTGGATATCACATTCAAGTTTCCATTATTCCGAGATTTTTTCTGAAAGTTTATTATTCGAATTCACAAAATTTTGAAATTTTTGATTTATTTATTATTACAATCTCAATAAATAAAAAATAGTGATAAAACAATGCAATTATAATATATAACAAGTATGTCATTAAGATTTCAATGTATGGAACTTGATTATGAATTAAGATTTCATAAAGGTGAAGAACTTATTGAATAATATGTCTTTCTCATTTACACTATATCAGGATGGTCTATATATATTGGAAATTGCTATATCTTTCATTTAGGAAGAAACTATGATTGAGAAAACTTCAGAACTACAATATACATCTTCATTTCTAACTATATCCAAAGTTTGATAAAGACAAAATAATAACAAGGTTTTGAAAAAAACTTATATGAGCTAAATTAATAATAATAATTTTATTTTTGAACGAAAAAAAGCAAGTTTCTTTGTATGTTCATAATTGTAAAAAAAGGGAACAAATTACTGAATATAATATGGGAAAAAATTCGCTATGAAACCCTTGACTTTCAACAATATAATAGAGCAGACATTATGAAAACAATGAAATATTCAAGGAGAATCAATAGTAGATACAAAAAAACCTTTATAAATTTCTATAAACAGAAGATGTATGTAACATATGGTAGAGAAATAATTTGCAAAGAGAGAACAATATTGAAGGAAATCAGTTGATTTTCTTGCTTGATTCAAAATAAATATTCAAAAATTAAAATATATTAAGATCATTGAAGCATATCTATCAGTCCAGCCAGCATATTATATGTAGAGTAATGGCAAACTTTTTGCAGAACTCATGAAGAAATGCTTGTAATGTTTAGCACAATCTTTACAGTTCCAACGTAGCTCCATTGAAAAATACTTTTCCAAAACTTCAAGAAATCCATCTTAAATTTTTTGGCAGACGTAACAAAACCATTCCTTATAATTTTTACTTTCGCAGAGAGAGCAATAGAATGCATAGTTTTATTTTACTTCTTTGTTTTCATGTTTTAATAAAAAACATATATTTTAAAGCAAAATTTTCTCAAAAGAAGAATTTAACTAAAAAATAAATATTTCAAATATCTAATTTATTTCAAAAAAAAAAAAATTCGCCATTTTAAATTAGAGCTGAAAAATACACATACGTTAAGATGTTGGTTGGTTGGTTGGAATTGACTGTAAGATGATAAACCTTTTTTTCTTCTTCTTACATATAACTCAACCTGTTATTATATTTTTTCTTTTTGTTTGTTAAATATTTTTGAATAATATTACTCGAAAAAAAATTATTGAATGTTTTTTAAAATTGATTTGTGAACTCTAAACGCATTTCTCAGTTTTTTTAAACAAGAAAGACAAAAAGAACTTAAAATAACTATTTTATTTTAAAAAAGAATTTGAACAGTATATTTATTTTCTATTTTTCTTTTGATGCTAAATTATTTAGTATTTTTGTTATAGAATTTAATATTTGACAATTTTAAATTTTGTTATATATTCATTTTATAATAAATAATTATAATGGTGTTCATTTTATAATAAATAATAATAAGACATCGGTTATTAGTAATTCTTAAAATTCACAGGGTATTAACAAAGTGAAATACGACATATATGGAGTGACAACGATGCGTTACTTTTCATATTAAATTCGTCATTTTTCATTTTGATTGATTGATTGATTGATTGACGCAGCTTGTAAAATCTTTTTCATTTTAAATTCGTTTTTTTTAATTTATAAAAAATAAATATTTAAAAAAATTTTCATATATATATTATTTTTATTTGAAAGAGAACGAAATTAGAGTGAAAATGTTATATATATATAAGTAAATAAAATGCATCAACAAAGATTTAATAATCATAAATTGCCCATTTTAGCTTCAAATTTCCTTGGAAATAAATTCTGTTAGGAGAAAGGTCCAGCCATTTGAAAATATGCATACACAATAGTATCTTTAATTTTAACATTAAATTGCTTTCTGGACGCCTCTCTAACAAAGTCAAAAATTATATTTTAAATGGCCAGACAAAAGCTTTGCAGGCATCACTACAACCAGTGCAAGGCCACGGCAATTCGCTAAATATCAAAATCTAATAGAAATTTCTAAAAATGCACAAAGAAAAGAACATCGGAAAATGACTGCACTTATACTTTTACTATAAAATCATGAGAACAACAATAATAAATAATTAACATATTCACATTTATTTTGAAAAAAAATATTCCAAAAAACTTCATGGATGCCATAGGCGGATTTAGAGGAGGGCGGAGCCGACGTACGCCCCCCCCCCCCCCAAATTAAATGAGACCTGTTACAAAAAAAATAAAAAAACATTTGCAAAATGTCTTTGACTTTCATTTAATACATAATGCTTTGGTTAAACTATTAATCATATACAGAGTTATTAACATATATACAAAAGTGTTGTGTTCGATTCTCGATGCACTCCAAATATAATTTCTTGTTGTTTAATCTTAAAATAGAATTTCTTGTTGTTTAATTGATGCCACCCGGTTGAGGTTAGGAAGGGCATCCGATCAAGAAATGCAACACGGTCCAAATAAAAAGTCCCAAAAATTTGCGTGTGTGAGGCATGTCTTACTCTGGGGATTCTAGGACAAAGGACGTTAAACGAAACTTTAATCGGAGATGTCATTTGAATACTAAACATTCTTGTGTTAATACTGTAAAGTACCTTAATTTCGCGAGAACAAAATTCTGGGAATAAACGTTCGGAAACAAATTCTCGTGGGAATTTAACTTCCCCAATAAACATTTCTAAGATTTTAGATATTTAACCTAAAAAATTTTGAATTTTTACTTTTTGATCACTTAAATCGAAATTACAGTGACTTTTAATTTTATGTATCAAAGATTTAAATGTCATAAAAAATTTTATACGCAAAAAAACTTGAAACTCTGGAAATTAATTCGCGGAATATAATTTCGCGATATTTTTGTGTCTACGGAATTAAACGACTCGGGTCGTCTAAACGAAAAAACCCAATATTTTACTAACCATACTTGTTTAATTAAAGCGGTTTAATAAATAAAAAAGTGTATTCCCATTATTCCTTCAAACTGAAAATAAAAGGCTAATAATAACAATATATAGAATTTTTAATGCTTTAAGTTTGGTTTAGTAATGGATCTCGTAGTTAAAATGAATAGATATGTTAGGACCGTTTCTCGCTTCGCCTCTAGAGACTATAAATATAGTTAAACAAATGACCATATATCAGCACTCTGTGCTTTAAGAAAAGTATCCAATAAAGGGTAAAGTTAGTATATATTAATTTTGAAAATTACTTTCCAGAAAAGTATTACACTGTTGTGAAATTTCTCAAAAATTGGGCCATCATTAGCGGAACTTGATATTAAAGAACGAAACTTACATACGCTCCTGCAGAATGATTGATTAAGGGAAATGCGGTTTTGTTGACTGAGCAAATACTTTTTTGACTACTTCTCAACTCTATGCATCATTCCTTCTTGTTTTGTGGAAAGTGGTGGAGGGAGAATGAAAAGAAAAGATTTTCTTCACACTAAAACATATAATGTGTGTGAGTGTGGGTAGGAATGCTAAACCGTCTTTTACACTAATAGAGCTGCATCCACGTTATACTGCTTTGTCTTGGCTCGAGATAATGATAGCTTTTGCTACTACAATGACTTGAATTATGTGTCTCCACTCTCTACCTATACGATTACTTTGAAGGAGGCAAGAAATTATTCTTTCATTTTGTTCCCCCGTGTGCGTAAACGCTTGCCCACAAAGCACTTCCATATCCACACTCCACAATTAATAGAAGGAATAGAGGAGAAGCACTCTCATATGCAGCGACTCTATTCCATAGATTCAGCATATAGAGAATCATATATGCATATATATAGGTTGATTGCAACTTATGAAAAATAGGAAAGCTCTAGCTGGCTCTAAGCTCATTATTGAGTAATAACTTGTGCAAACTGCGCGTTCTTTTCGTTCAACTTCTGTCTGCTGCTGTGAATGCGAAGAAAAGAGTGTGCGATGGTGTCTATCTGCATCTTCCTCTAAGCCACGTGAAAAGACTTTTATGATATGTGAAAATTAATTGTTGTTACTGGAATTAAATTTAGTAGTTGGTTTAATCCAATTGAATAATAATAATTCGCTATTTTGCGTAAATGCAAAATTAGGCTAGAAATAAAGTGCGCCATTATTCTTATGACGGATGCCACACCATCCATTGTATTCACTGAATTCTAACTTTTAACACTCCACTCCTATGGGTTAAAACAATAAGGCGCGGACCTGTGCTTGTGGCCAAAACTCTTTAAAGTTGATAAGCGTGAAGATGCTTATTTTCAAAACTAGAGTTCTATGAACAAGGTTAACCCATTTAAGACCAATCAAAGCAGACGATATCTAAAAAAAACGCAGACGATTTATATTCAAAGTCATTGAAAAAAGCAGACGAAGATGAAATTACTTATGTTCCTAAATAGGAACATTGGTCGTAAATGGGTTAAAATGGAATATAATCTAGAAATTGATCGTTTGCATCAAAAAGATCTGTATCGTTGTAATTCGTTTGAAATCACTCTGTAATTGAAAGTAATAATATAGCAAGCATTGAACACACATTTGAAGGCAAGTTACATAACGTACGAAATAGCAGCATTAGTACAGGGTGAAACAAATAAATGACTTAATTTAGATTACTTTCAATTTCTGCTTTTCATGGAACAAAGGACTTAGTATCAAGGACATCAAGTCATTAGTCTATGAGGCAGGAGGAGGAGAGGAAAACAATACTTTAACACGCATCCCTTCTTTCATTATATTTTTATCGGATCCTGGGCACAAAAACGAAGGACTTTTGTCAAACGGACTATTGGCCTATGCACAATTGGTCAAAAATGCAGTATACGTAGCTACAAGTGTGTCAACCTCGTTATCGTTCTGCTAAATATGACAAGCAAGTTTTACTTCTTTGAAAGCAATCTGAATTAACTTTGCGTTTTTACAATCGAAATTCTTCAATTGGTTAAGTGCCATTCTCAACTCCTACATTGAGAGCCAGTCATGCCTAAACGAAAGCGAGGATGTTAATGCCTTGCATCAAAACTCATAGAATCATTGGTCGCAAGTTGTACACGTAATTTAACCTTTTTCCAGTTTTTATTTCGAGTCAGTGCTACATATATTTACATTTATTCACTATATTAGCGGTGTCATACTATTCACATTGGTTCATTTTCGGCTAGGTTTCCTTTGGTTAAATGTCCGTTGACCAAATGTCTCTTGGACACATATCCCTGGACCAAATGTATGGCAGTAATTTTTTCATGTTAACAAGAAACGGTTGTACATTTAATACCTACATTAAGCCAAAATCGATAGGTTTATACCTATATTAGAATTTTAATTATTCAAGGGCGTAATCATATAGGAAAAATCAGGCATTTAAAGAAAATCAATTTTTCAGGTAGCACAATGCGACTATTAAGATGATGCAATATGCGTAACGACTTTCTATTGGGTGAGAGGAAAATTGAGGCAAAGTCAAATGGACCCAATAATTGAGCACGGAACAGTGAAAGTAAGAGAATTTGTCTCACCAAAATTATTTTATCATATCGGAATTTATAATCAAATTTATGTTTGCAGTAGATCAGGATAGACAAAATAATCGATCTCAACATATTACTTTCCAGAAAAGTATTACACTGTTGTGAAATTTATATTAGACAATATAACAAGTGCATAGTAAAAGTAAAGGTACCTTGTGCTGTCTTCATTGATAACGCACACGTTGACTGCTTGTACCGAACTATGAGCAAAGAAAGCTTCGTGCTGGATCGAACCCAAGACCTTGCGGTACCAAAGCCAAGTATATAACCACCGTTACTCAAGCTCCAAAAGTAAACATGGATTAAAAAATTGTCAAAAATTATTTTTTATTCTAAATAACTTATGCGACGATGAACTCTGCTAAACTTTTTTTACTTCCTATTTTTAAAATATACGCAAAATTATAGGCTTAAATATTCGATTTGAGCATTAGAAACAGCCAAAAATGTTCTTAGGGGATCATCTTCTCTTATTTTCCCCTCCTATGTAACATTCCTAAGACCAATGTTACTTTTCCATAATTTTTCGGCTTTTATTATTACGATCGGCTATCGATTCCATCATTGCTTCATCCTTTCAGAACATTCATTCATATTAATTAATATATATATTTCTCATCATATATGCACGAATTCATACATTTTCTTATGTAATCATAATCTGCTTGTTTATGAATTATATATGCTATATGTTTTTTCCCTCTATCTCGGAGCTAAGATCCTCTTGATGGAAGCTACTTTTGTTTTCTTTTTGATCTCTCTCCTTTCTGTAACAATGTATCTTAGTATAGATGTTGACAAATCTTATTATTAATTGATATAGAATACTGTTTTTTTTCTTTTCGTTTCAATAAATCATCATCATCAGTATCACTAAATAATTAAATTAATCCAAAAACACGTTATATTCAAATGTTATGTATTTTCAGAACACATATGTTATCGATAAGAATATATATTGCCTGTTATTATATTAGGAATTTACAAATTATTTACAAAAACCGCACTCTTATCTGTATTAAACCTACAAAACGTATATATTTTGACTCATTGAACAGCATAATACGAACACACTGATAATGTTTTTTAATCAAAAATTAACAGAAATGCTAAATATTTAGGCAAATACTAAATGAAATTTGGTCAAATAAAAAGGATATGATATATGTGTGATATATTTCAGCATTTTGCACGTTCTTCAAAATATAGCACGTATAAAATGTCCAAAACACGTCTAAATTATGTAAATAACTTGTCATAATTACGATTCGCTGAAAAAAATGATTAGATAGAAAACATGCCATTTTTCATTAATAAAACACAAGATAAAACTTTTGAGATAAATCCTTACTTAAAGGACTTTTGGTTTGATTTTTCAAAAAAACTTATCTTATTCAAATCTTTAAAAACAGTCGAAGATGAAAAAGTATGCTTTTATGGAAGCGAGCGTATATTATGAAAGAGATACACAATACACATATATGAAGTAAGCTTTTTCTTACGAAATAGACAAAGTTTATTACTTTTTCCATTTCATTTTAACGGTACATTGATATTCGAAGACAAAGTAATAAAAAGTGACCTAGTATTTGAAAGAAAAGAGTGGCTTTTTCATACCTTTTACAAATACACATACGCAAGAGGTTCATTGGATGAAATTTTTTATTCTGAATTTACTTTCATTTTTTGTTCAAAATTCTTGTACAAGTTTCAGTTTAGGCTATGCAAAAATTTGACCTTGATCTGCACCATGCCATATAAAAAATGTGGATGTAATTTTAAGGATGAGAAGTTTAAAGTAAAGCTTGGCATTAAAGGTATACCACACCATGTCGAAATAAAAAAGGGGGAATGGCAGAAATACACGTTGGATGTTGTATCTACACGATGCAACGTCCAATTGACTTAATTTCCTTAATATTGTGCTCAACTGATTTTCGAGACCATGTGCTTGTTCATTTGTAGTTTGTTAGTTTGTAGGAAAAAAGCTATATATAGCTATATATTCTACCCAGTTAACTATATAAAATCTAACTAAAAACTTTCGTCCTAAATCCTATTCTTGATGGGCTATTTTCATTTTCTCAGTGACGGGAGGTTTCTATTTTCCCTATGGCCTTATCAAGGAATCGTGGAGCCCCAGGGCAAAAGTCCTGAATGGAACCTTAGGTAGGAAAATGAAATGGCGCCCCCTTAGGTGTGGCGCCGTGGGGCAATTGCCTCCCACTGCCCTCCCCCTTGATACGGCCCTGATTTTTTTCTTAAAATATTCAAAAATTTTTACAAAATTCTCGCTTGAACCCGCTAAATAATTAATTGCGAATCTGATGGTGCCATTAATTTTTTTATGAAAATTAATCAAACCTGTCAATCAATGCCAAATATAACAACTTGAAAATATATTATAATTTGTCATTTTTTGGCGTAATATTCTCTTAATTTATATAAATTAAGCAATTTTGGGGATTAATTCTTCTAAAAAATTTTACCTATCCATAACTGAACTTTCACTTGTTCACATAATTTTTAGATAAACTTATCCTAACACAGCAAATCGAGCATGCTCCATTTGATTCTCAAAATATTTTTATCACTCTAGATTTGAATTGTCGTTTTTAAGCTTGGTTAATTTGTGGTCAGATATTTTTTTTTATAATTTTTGGCGCATTTATCAATTCGACCTTTCTTTATTTCATCATAGTGATATTTTTGGTTGAAACTATTTAGTTAAAGCTCTCAGTTCTATTTTTGCATTTTTTAATGAGAGAACTGTCACAGATTTCACAAATTTTACGAAAACACATACTAAATAAATGGTTTCAAATTAATCGAACCTAGATCTATTTAATATACAATCCTCAATTTGATTATTATAAGTATTCTAAGCCTTTTTAGATTAGGAATGTTGTTGTTGTTGTTAGCCCCTAAATTATACTATCTTTATAAGAGTATGATCTATCAGTTCAAAACAAAGCTTTGTTTAAACCGAGAGAGTATTTCCATAAAAGCAAATACTCTCAGGGAAAAGATAAGATTGGGAGTGTGCGTTTAATCATCGATGTTGGAGTTATGGTTTAAAAGTTCTTCGCAAAATAGAGTAAAAATTTTGATAATTTTCCCTTGCCTCTTAAGACTCTAATTTGAAAAAAGAGTTATCTATTTATTTGGGTCAGTTGCTCAATGCGTTAGCTTTTGTTTATGTGAAATCTCAACGTATTTGACACCAACAATCATTTTTCATCCAAGTTACGATGAGGTGACTGGTTACCTTTTAAAGAAAGCAATAATTCAAGCACAACCCTTTATATCAAATCTTATTCAATGAATACAATCACAAAGATTATAAGGCTAATACTTTCTGTCGAAGGTGATCAAAAATAGCTTGATTCCATTGCAATCTAAGGTCTAAGCTTGTGTGTTGAGAGTTTTGGAGTAGGTATGGTATATTTCACTCTCATTTGTTTTAAATTTTCAACTCCAAGGAAAGAGATATACATATTAATCTTGTCAATTAAGTATACATATATGTCTTTCATTTGAGGCTTAAGAGACTTTTTCTAGAGACTGTTTTAAGAAGTAAAATGAAAATTGAATTGATGTTTTCGAAATTTTCATAGCCTAATTTCACTAAATTAGTTCATAAATCAAATATATATATTGTTACTTTAATTAAATTCTAAAAAATATTGTTGGGAGAAAATTTTTAGAAAATGAACCGCAAATTTGATTGATTAGACATTTTTTAAACTTACAATCCGATTTCAAAAATAGAAGTGAACAATGAAGAATGGTCAATTTAGTATAATAGGATATATTTTGTTTAAATTTTGAATATTATTTTGTGGACAATTTTCAGTAGTAAACTGCAAAATAAATTGATACTTTATAATATTTTCACAAGCTTATTTCGAAATTTAAATCGAGAAATAAAATCAGCGTGTTCGATTAACTATAAAAGATTTGGATAATGTTTTGTAGACCATTGTTAGAGGTAAGCCTCAAAAATGATTGACACTTAGCCTAATTGCTAAATCTAAATTAAGAAATAAAATAAGCATAGCCAACTTCCTATAAAAAAATTTACTTTGTTTAAAATTAGGATAAAGTTTTGTAGACCATTGTTAGACGTAAACCACAAAATTGATTGACACTTTCACACATTTTTACAACCTAATTGTGAAATCTGAATTGAGAAATAAAATCAGCATGGTTGATTTGGTATGAAAAGATTAATTTCATTTTGAATTTGAATCGTAACTAATTTTTTCATAAATTAAAATTTTGATTGAAATATGCCACAAAGTTATCATGTGTATTTGAAAAATATTTATATATCGGTGTTATGTATTCCAATATATATATATGATTATAAATTTTAAAGAGTGTATCTAATGAAAACACTAGGTTATACATTGTAGTTTTTATATTATTAAAATTTTGTTGAAAAAATGAAATTTGACTTTGATTGACAGTTTTGGTTATGATAGGTTAATTCAACTACCATGAAAATGGTATCAAAAGATGCAGCTAGAGATTTTAGGAAAAGCCAGAAAGGGCTAGTTTCATCTCCTCGGTGACGAGGGCTATTTTAACCTCCTCCTTTTTTCTTAAAATATTGGATATTTTTACAAAATCTCGCGTGAACTTTTTGCGTCAACTATTTGCTAACCAATCCTTTTTCAAAATTTCAGTTCTCTTCCTTTCAAAATATCCATTCATAATACTTTTTTTCAATTACAAAACTTTTCCACCTCTAAAATATTCACTCATTCACACCGAAGAAAAAAATTGTGTCAAATTTGATTCACATTTTTTAATTTTTTTGTCAATCTTCACCTATTGGTATCTGTCATATTTATGGTAACATTTGGAAATTTTTAGATCACTTTTTTACTCAATTGATGTTTGAAATATTAACTAATAAGATAACGGTTTAAAGATTTTGGATTCACAATGGAGGAGCTTCTTCTTCACGGTCAAGATGTTTTTTGAAAATCTCAATACTAGATTTTTACAACATCTACTTGTGCTGTATAGACAAGTTACAGACTTGTTTCTTAAAAAATATATATCTCCTCAAAGAACGACTACATTGACAATATAAAAGCATTTTATTAAACGAGATACTATTTCATTTTTCTTATGATCATGCGTCCTCATTTAAATGTAGTCAAATATTTTCACAATGTTAAATAACGATTGTGAGAGAAAACCTAACAAATTGTTTTTTGGAAAAAATTGATTTTAGCCAATTCAATTGTCACTTTCACCCATTTTTACACTCTAATGGCCAAAGAGGAATACAGAAATCAAAAACATGGACTATATTGTATGTAAAAATTATTTCAGATTTGAAGGATATTTGGAATCGTCAATCAAAAATTTTAATTGTCATTTTCAATCAAAAACGAGTTTTTTGACAAAATTGAGTTTTTTTCGAAATCTCAAACTTGATTTATAATTCTGCACATGATTGTACCATGTTTGGAAACTAAGTCCTGAAATGAACTGAAGATCGTAATAAAAAAATTAAAAATAAAAAAAATATTTTATTTAAAATAAAAAATATGTTTATGAGATAATTTTTAGGCATACAACACTAATTGTATTTGTCAAAACATAGCGAAAAAAGGTATCAGCAAGGACAATTTGTGAAATGAAGTTTTAGAAGAAAATTTTCAGGCGGAACTAGCAAATTTGATCGACATTTCCACATTAAAATTACGAAAACCGAGTCTAAAATGAAATCAGCATAGTGATATAGCATAAAAAATATATCTTAAAAACATGGACTATATTGTATTTAAAAATTATATTCAGATTTAATGTATAATTTTAGTGAGAATTTTTTCTTCAATCAAAATTTTATTTGTGATTTTTAATCAAAAATGAGTTTTTTGGCTTTGAATTTTTTGAATAAAGTGAGTTTTTTTCAGAATTTGTTTTTTCCGAAGTCAAACTTAATTAATAATTCCTTAATTAATAAACTCAACATCGTAATATAAAATTTTTTTAAATGTCTTTATTTAAAATATGAAAGTATGTTTATGCGATAATTTTCAGACATGCATCACTAATTCTATTCGCACTTTGACACATTTTTTCACACCAATGGTCAAAACTTAGCGAAAAAAAAGTATCAGCAAGGATAATTTGGTAATATTTTACTTAAAATGTGAATAAAGGTTTTTAAAGAAAAAATATATTTTACTTAAATGTGAATAAGTGTTTTTAAAGAAAATTTTCCAGTGAAACTATCAAATTTGATTGGCATTTTCAAATCCTTATAACAAAAACTGAGTCCAAAATTTGAATCATATATATTTTATTGAGAATATAAATAATATTCTAGGAAATAATTTTTAATCCTCAAGCACAATTATGATTGACATTTTCACGCTCTAAATGCAAAAAATGAGCGTAGAAATAAAGTCACCATGTTCGATTAATTAAAAAAAAATATTTTATTCAAAATGTAGATAAATGTTTTGGAGACACATTCTTAGACGTAAACTGCAAATTTGATTGAGACTTACAGACATTTTCTGATCCTAATTGATAAAGCTGAGTTGAGAAATTAAATCAGCATGGTCGATTTGGTATTAAAAATATACTTTGTTTAAAATTTAATTAATATTCTTGGAGAAAATAAGAGTTAAATCACAAATTTGATTGACACTTTCAGAATATTTCGCATCCTAATAACGAAAATTGTGTACGGAAATGATTGTATTGGTATAAAAATAATTATTTTTTTAAAAATTTGAATAATCTTATAAACATTTTTTGAGATCAACCACAAAATTGATTGATACTTTAAAATAATTTGACACCCTAATTGAAAAAATTGAGTACGGAAATGAAATCAGCATGATTGATTTAGTATAAAAATATATATTTTATTTAAAATTTGAAAATATCCTTGGATACAATATTCAGACGTAAACCGCAAACTTGATAAAATAATTTTATGTAAAATTTCAATGAATGTTTTCGTAAGCAATTTTTTCATCAATCAAAATTTTGATTGACATTTGCTACAAAATTTTGCATGTCATTTGAAAAAATATGAATAGATAAGTGTTATGTGTTTCCAATTCTAATATATATAATTATAAATTTTCAAGAGTGTATTTAATATAAACAATAAGGTATAAGTTGTAGACATTACAATATAAAAATTTTGTTGAAAAAATGTACATTTGATTTGGATTGAAAGTTTTTGACACGAGAGGGTCATTCAACTACCATGAAAATCGTATCAAAAGATGCCGCTAGTGATCTTAGGAAAAGTCACAAAGTTTGAAGGCATATCATTGGGCCAATTTTGTAAAATAGAAGTTTTGGTTGGGGGAGCGCAGTTAAAATGTCCCGTCACTAATAGGAATAATTAAAACAAGTAAACTAACAATTTTTAATTAACTAATTTCCTTATAAATAAAAATGAACTAATGAATGCAACTAATTAAGCCTACTAGTTAACATGAATAAGCTGAACAAAACAAAAATTTTAAAATTCTTTCTTTTAACATTCTGTGGTGCAGTTGAGCGTTACGTCAATCAATTAAATCACCTTTTCGTTAATTTTTGAGGATATTAGAAGGATAAAATAGAATGTACTAAGTGACGAGTAACATTAACTCATTTTATACCAGAAAAAGTAAACGACATTAAGTAATTTGATATAAAATTACATAAGTGTGCATACCGACAAAGAAGAACATTTCAGAAGTGCGAAAGATGATTGGTTAATCCTATATACTGTGACATACTGTGTTATTCAGTTTTTTTCTAATTTAGGGGAATCAATAACTAGCTAATTATTATATTATTACAAACTAAGTGAAAAAGTGAGTTTAGTTACTTAATCAGTTGGCCATTTTGTTAGTAAGTAAATTAGTTAATTAGCTATACAAGTATATCTGTTATATATAAACATTTTTGAAAGGAAATGTATCATAATTTTTTAAAGAAAACAAGTATAACTACTTATCATATTTTAACATGTAAAACGTGTATTCCATTTTTTATTTTCAAAAATAGGTTCAAAAAAGTTGGAAGTTTATGAACAGTAATAGCAATGTGCAGTATAACCTAATATGGAAATTGAACAGAGACGACACAAGCTAACGTCTTTTCTACTGTTATTCAATGTAATATGCTTTATATGCAAAATAAAAAATACTTTTGATAAAACTTGTTAAAGAGTAAGCGAGTAAGGTTGGTTAGATACTGGTTTTGGATGACTCAAGGTCTCGGGTTTGATCCCGCATCAAGCCTACTTTCCTCATAGTTCGATAAAAGCTGTGCAATTGTGCCTTCTCGATGAAAACACCTCACGGTATCTTCCTTTACAATTGTTATTCTAACCTTTTGAGGAACAGAATAAAAAAAATAATTTTGTTTTCTTTTTGTCAGATAAAAAATGACATAAAAACTCCTAAAAAAGTTAAGCAGAGAAGTTTTTTTCAAAAAAAAAATGCTTCTTAAAGGTTAATGGTAAAATGCCTTACAAAACTTTTTTTAAATTTCAAGCCCTAAAATCATAGGTTCACATATGATCGAGGATTCCTTGTCTACGCTAAGATATGGTATTTATAATTAAGTCAATAATAAGCACCTGAGTTTTGATCAATTCAAGAACATATGCCTTAGGTTTCATATGGTGAATTGGCTTTAATTTTGGCTACTCTTGTTATTTCATTTTACTACGTGATAATATAAGTTATAGGTAGCGAATCCTTCAAACAAGATTGTGAATCCGAAAATTTTTACATACCAATAGAATTATGCGTCTCTTCTTGTGACAAGATGTTATGAAGAAAGGTACTTCTATGTTTTTTTAGCGAATATAAAATTACTTACTATCATCATTTGAATCCTTTTTTCTCCAAAAAGTAAAGGGTTTCATTTGATTTTCACATCTCATTTACAACGCTTTTAGCTTTTAAGCAGAGAAAAAAACACTTCTAGAAAAATTAAACCTACATTAGAAATTTTGATTGAGATTTGCTATTAATTACCCATGCTTATTAGTAGTTATTTACGAATAATTTCAATATTTTGCTGAAAAATAATGACTTTGGATTTAAATTAATAGTTTTTGAAATTGGTCGATCATTCAACCGGTGCTGGCGAGTCAGAAGAAAATTATCCGACTCCTAGAACTTACAAAAATCGGACTCCGATTCCAAATACTTAAAAACTTATAATAAATTTAACGCCAACTCTTCGCTTCCGACTAAATAAGGGCCACTCCACATGATTACAAAAATGTAACTATTTTCTTCTTCACTTAAAATAATTAAAGCCGACTTCCAAATTTTATTAGAAACCGGCACGGACTTTGAGTCCTACCCCTTTAAAATCCCCCACTCAGAACGAAACAAAAATGCATGCAACTCACAAAAAATGATACTCGCTATTTTAAGAAATGTAATGAAATTTGAAGAGATACAAATTCAGCCAATTTTATGCAATAAATCTTTTAGTTAAGGGTGTTGTTAAAATCCCCTGCCCCTTCGTCACTGAAAGGGTTAAGTAGATTTCAGGTATAACTGAGTCAATAAACAATTTTATTGGCATACATTCAGACTGTTTTCTTGCTGTTATTATCTCTTCTCAGTCAAATTCAAATATGCCATATTTTCATTTTATCAGAATCAGTTCCATTCTTATACCATTTCTCACTTCTGAAGAATGATAGGCAGACTGGGAAGATGGCACTAGTGGTTGGAGTGTTTCGATTCCTCATTGTGACATCCTTATCATCTGTCCAGTCATCGAAAAGCATTCTTCCTTTGGATGCGATAGAGACGAAAAAAAATGATCATTTAACACGAATCATTGATGTTTGATGATAATTTTAGAAAGATGTATTGATCAGCAGCCTCAAACGTAGGTATGAATTTTAGCAAATTGGTATTATCTATTGTACAATATTTCCATTTGTTCATAAATTTTAAACTTCTCATGGGGTTAACAAAATTATGATTGTATAGGAAATGTAATTATAAAAATTTATGGCTAATAAATTTTTTCATTGGTTCAAATCAGTCTCAAAAATTGGCATATACCTTTCAAAATAAAGTTTAGTCTACTCCAGGGGTCTCCAAACTACGGCCCGCGGGCCAAATCCTGCCCGCAACGCATTTTTATCCGGCCCTTCAAACGCATCCTAAATTCATATTGTAGATTTTAAATAAGAAATCAGAAATTAGAAAATTATTTTTGCTTGCTCTCAACTGTATCCAATAATTAAAATCGCGTCATATTAATTACTAATATTACATTAATACTAATATTTCTAAATATTGCATTTATTTTATTGATCCTTTAATATTTATATAGGTTTTTTAATACTTAATATTTAAATATTTTTTTAGTTATTTAGAATAAATATTTCTTATAATTTTAAAGATGGCTTCTAAAAAAAGAAAAGTTGATAAAGAATGTCGTGTCTTCAACAAAAGCTGGGAAGAAAAGTATTTTTTTCCAAATAAGTAATGACCAAAAAGCCATTTGCTTAATATGCCATGAAACTATTGCAGTCTTAAAAGAATACAATGTCCGTCGTCATTACGAGACAAAACATTTTTCTACACACTCAGAACTCCATGGAAAACAACGTACAGACACAAGTGAATTATTGAAATCTAAACTACAATTGCAAAGAAACTTTTTCACAAAGAAGCTTCATGAAAATGAATCTATTACTCGAGTAAGTTATACAATAACTAAAAAATTAGCTGAGCGTGGGAATCCATTTACTGATCCTTAAAGGAGTGTTGTGGAGAAAATTGGTAAAAAAAAAAATTTTTTAAATTTCGGGAAAAAGGGAAAAAAAAAAAAAAAAAAAAAAAAAAAAAAAAATTTGTGGTTTTCATTGGCAATTGATGAATCTGTTGATCTTTCTAGCACGTCTCAGCTTCTTATATATCTTCATGGTGTAAGGCAAGATTTCCAAATAAGTGAAGAATTGGCTTCAGTGTTTAGTATGCATGGAACAACAACGGGAAAAGATCTTTTTATTCAAGTAGAAAATTTTTTGCAACAATATGATCTCAAATGGAATCAGCTTCGTTGCGTCACAGTTGACGGTGGCCCGAATAAAAAAGGGTCTGGTAGGCCTCATTCAAGCTAAAATGGAAGATCTTCACTGTCCAAGGGCTCTTTTCATTCAATGCATTATACACCAGCAAGCACTCTGCGCAAAGCAATTAGATATATCTTGTGTGCTCAATCCAGTCACAAAAGCTGTCAATTATATTAGAGGACACGCTCACATTCACAGGCAGTTTCAAGCTTTTCTTGAAGAACTTGATTCTGAATATGATGATATAAGTTACTACACAGCAGTAAGATGGCTCAGTTGTGGAAAACTATTATCTCGTTTTCTTAAACTTAGAAAAGAAATAATAATATTTTTAAGTGAAAAAAACAAATTGAATAGACAATTTTTAGATCCTTCTTGGATATCAAAGTTGTCATTTTTGGTTGACATCACAAAACACATGAATGATTTAAATTTAAAATTGCAGAAACAAGGAAATCTCATATGTAATTTATACAAAATTATTACAGTCTTTCGAACAAAATTGACATTGTTTATAAGTCAATTTTAAAACGGAAACCTCTTTTTGAAAATTTTCAAGAGTTTCTCGCTGAAAATACAGAACAAGTAGATCTCGAATTTCAAAAAGAGGTACTCACTAAGTTACATAAAAACTTCACAAATCGATTTTCTGATCTTGATAAAATAAGAAATGACATTATCTTGTTTGAAAATCATTTTGAATGTACCGTTGATGAGATGCCAGCACACCTACAACTTGAATTAATCGATTTACAAGCTTCTACTTTGCTAAAAGCAAAACATAGAGGAGGTTTATTTGAATTCTACAAATATTTACCCGATGATGAGTTTTTCAATCTAAAAAAATTTGCGTCAGGTATGGCTACAGTTTTTGCAACAACGTATAAATGTGAGCAAACTTTTTCAAAAATGAAGTACATAAAGTCAACGCATCGAACAAGATTGACAGACAACCACTTAAAAGCAATTCTTATTCTTGGATGTACTAAATTTGAGGCTGACATTAGTTCCATTTTAAGAACTAAACACCAGTTTCATAAATCCCATTCATTTTCTACCATATTATTTTTTGTTCTATTATTTTGTGTCTTTATATAAATAAATTGATTTGTTGTTTTAAGCATAAATTCATCAAAAAAAATTTAGGCCCGCGAATATTAATTATCTGGATCTATGTGGCCCTATAGAGAAAAACTTTGATGACCCCTGGTCTACTCCATTAGAAGTATCCTACTCCTGATCTCTCGAATGTAGTGAACTACGAAAAAAGATTATCCTGAATAAAAGACATAAATTCTATACCTTTTTTAATTAATAATTCAAAAAACAATTAAACTTTTTCAATTTTATAAAAGAATTTATATTATAAAGTAGAAAATGTTTAAAATGATTTTTTAAATCCAGAATCTCCATATGCGGGCATCTCTGCAGTGCGTACCGATCCAGTCTACGGACAAAAAAATAAAGTCATAAAATTTTACCATTGATATTCCTCATAATGGACAGACCCGTATTCCGATTTGAGGAAGATACATGTGTTACAAAAAGGTCGTTTTATAATCCTAAATGCGATGGGTGACTACATAAGCGATTGGTTGTGAAAACTTATAATAAAATGGTTATCGTTTTTTTTTCAACTTTCATTATAATTACTGCGAAAGATATTGTGTGTAAAAGATTGTTTCTTTTATCACGATAGTATGCTAACAATAATCAATTACACAATCTATATCAAATTTACTCTTTAAAACTTCTTTGTTTATAATTATATAAAATATATAATTTTTCTGAAATTGATCTTTTGTAATTGTGAATCTTTAGACGTTCATAATTTTGTAATCTTTTAATATTTTTAAAATAAAATAGTTTTTGACTTGAGGAAGGTTTTTTTATAAATAATAAATATACAAAATACATCTAGTCTCAATCTTTCATTTTTGAATGTAAATTTTTGTTTTTTATTACTTTTTTTAGAATAACTTTAATATCATTTTAAATATTAAGCATTGAATTGACTAGTGTATAAAAACTTAAATTTTGCTACCTGCATCACTTTATGATAATCTTTTCAGAAAATGTACAAGTTAACAAAAAAAGATTTAGCTTTAACTGATAAAGTCAAAGTTATCCAAGAATATGAAAAGCCGGGAAAAAGTTATCTCCGATTGGCACAACAATTTGGTGCCGAAAAGACCGAAATACAGAAAAGAAAAAAACATAGAGCGGAATACATGGTCGCCTACGAGGATAATGCCAAGTCTTGGATAATGCAAGATTTGGAAAGCAATGTGCTGTCGTGGTTTCAAAAGGCTCGATCGATGAACGTTCCTGTGCCTGGGCCACTCTTACAGACACATGCTCGTGTAGCGGCTGAAAAACTTAGATTGACCGACTTCAAAACATCTTGTGACTGGCTAACAAACTTTTGAAAAGAGGCACAACATTACTCTTTCCGTTATCAGCGGTGAACGAAGTGAGGTAGACGATGATACTGTAACTGACTGGTTTTCCAAGCTCCCCCAACTTCTAGATGGATATTCTCCCTGAAACTTTTTAATATAGACGAAACCGGACTAACCTTTCTTGCGCTTCCTGACAAAGCCTCGCATACAAAGGAGATAAGTGCACCGGTGTAAAAACTTATAAAGCACGCTTAACCTTCTCACTTTGTGTCCATCAACTTGGTGAATTTCAACCTGGTGTTGTGATTAGTAAAGCACGTAAACCCCGTTGCTTCAAAAACATTAATGTTGAAAAACTGCCCATCAAATGATTCAACTACAAATAGGCCTGGATGACAGGGAACCTTCAACAAAAAAGTGAAAACCCACAACAGGAATGTGATCCTTTTGTTGAAAATAGCTACATCATATTTAACCGGAACGTACAGGAACGTCAAACTTATCTTCCTCCGTGCAAACTGTACATCTATACTCCAGTATTTATACCAAAGCATTATCAAAATATTTAAAATGCATTACATAAAACGCATGCTTCATTCCATGCTCAACAGCATCAACAACAGTGAAAAACTCTCTGAGCTAGTGAAAGGAGTTGGTGGATTGGATGCAAATCGTTGGATTCATAATTCTATGAATGATGTGTTAAATCGTTGACAGTCAGGTTTGCGAGCCGCTAGTATAATTTTCATAATTATATGAAAATTCACTAATATAATGATTTACCGATTTGTTTTTTATCATGAAGTGAAAGAAAGGCCAAAACATTAATGTTTGTTTCATATTCTAGAGTTTTATTATTTCTGATATACTTGAATTAATTGATGAAGAAGAAATAGCAAATGGTGATGTTTATATTGAGCCTCCAATAAACGCTTGCTCTTTGGTTTCCGACGAAGATTCTGGGGTTGAAGAAAATTTTTCATTAGATAACTTGACGACAAATCAAATTGCTGCGTCTGGAGAAGTCACGAACTTGGATGAAAATAATGATAATGATGATGATGAATTCCAAGAAACTCTAAAATCGAATGGGAAAAGGTCAAGTGTTCAATGGAGTGTTATGAATACTGGCCAAGACTTGAAAAATGAATTTCTTTCAGTTCATGGGCCTTTTATTCATGATCAACCTCTGTCTCCTTATTCGTTTGTCTTCTTTTTTTCAACTTAGAATTGATTGATGCAATTGTTTGATTTACCAATCTTTATGCTGCCCAAAAAATAATGTTGAATACATCAAGAGAGGAAATTTTTGTTTTTCGGAATTTTGATAATGCGAGGGTATACTATTTTGTAGAACAAGAATGTACTGGGAAAAAACAAGATTACTTAACTCATTTATAGAAGCTCCATGTGAAGACAAAGATTGAAGAAATAAAAAGTATCTTCATTTTTGTGCTTGAATCCTCTGACAAATTCGCCAAACTCAGGATGCTTTTAAAGGAATTGAAAGAGAAGTATCAGTTGTTTATGCCTTTCAGAGAATTCAATTCTATTGATGAAACAATGATTTCGTACTTCGGTAATCATTGTAGTAAAGAGTTTATCAAAAGCAAACCCATCAGGTTCGGCTACAAACAATGGTCTCATTGTGTCTCGCCAGGATATTGTGTAAACTTCGATCTATACTAAGGAAAGAGTCCAGACAGCTCTCAATTTGGTGTCGGACCATCAATACTACTGAAGTTTGCCAATTCTCTCAATGAAAAAATGCTCAACAATTATTATCATTTTATTACTGGCAAGTACTTCTCCACTTATGATATTTTGAAAAGAATGAAAGAATTGAACTTTAAAGTCACTTCGACATTAAAATCAAACATATCAAGAAATTTCCCAATAATTTATCTGAAAGATCTCAAAAAAGAAAAAAGAGGATTTTATAAAATACTGACTAGCAAGGGTAGAGTAAATTTGTGTCAGTGGTTCGATAATCGCTCAGTACTTGCTATAAGTAATGCTCTAACTCAACCTCATATGATGAATGTATATAACAAAGAGATGGGATGGGTTGATCAAATGGACCAAAATATAGCAAAGTACCGCTGTTGTGTGCGTCGCAAGAAATGGTACTAGCCTATATTTACCCACCTTGTTTATATGACTTTGAATCAAGCATGGATTCTTTACAGGTTATCTTCAGGAGTTAAACTAGACTATTTGGGTTTTAGGAGATATTGTAGATTTGCTTCTAACAAAATATAGTACAAGCGAGTGGCGGATCCAAGAGGGGGGGGGGGGGGCTAATGGGCCCCCCCCCCCCCCCCCTTCATGAAAAATGGCTTCGAAAATTACCCTTACTAATTTTGCTTTTTCCTAAAACAATACTTGTTGGTAGTTGATTACATGTTAAAAATATGAAAACATACGTAATTAGTGATTCTAGAAGACATAATACAGCTGTTGTATTCTCTGAAGACTCTTAGCAAAATTGCAAAAAAATTTAAATAGAAAATGCCAAAGTGTAAAATGTATTATGGATCAAGTATGTGTTAAAGGTCGTGTTGGTATAATGTTTTATAAGTTATAAATACTAAGGTTCGACTTTTTTAATGTTTTTTATAATACCTTTCTTTGTTTTGTCAAGTTTCTTCGTTCTTTCATCCAATTGTTTTTTCTCATCAAATGTCGTTGTGCCCAACGTATCATATATGATACGTCTATTTTCATGGAAAATAAAAAAATTTTTTTTATTTTTTTAAAAACATTGGTGAATAGTTAACCAAATGCGATAAATATGTAAAGTTACATAAAATTTTGATGAAAGAAAATATTTTGTCATAAGGCCTATTTTTTCTTCAAAAATCGTTGTCATTAAAAAGTTAACGTCCTGGTTGCAGAAAATGACGACGAAGACAACAGTAATCTTGCAGAACTTCTCCATCTGTCTAGTTCAAACATTGAAGATCCCATATGAACATTTAGATGTCAACTGGAAGCAGAAGTTGCATAAAAATCTTACTGACGTCACAAGAAATGAACCTTCTGAGACAGCTGACAGTGGTGATGATGATGACGATGTTACCTCACTAACACCTCCAGAGCCCATAATATCTTTCACTACAATAAAACTAGCAACACAGTTGCGTCATTTTTGTGCAGATAAAGAAACTAGAAGACCAGCTGAACAGTCCAATCAAAATGTCTTAAGTAAACATTCATCAAATCTTTTCTCCAAAAAAATAGAAAATCTCAATTTTGTATCTTCTTGTTTTTACATACACATACCTATTTTATTGAAAGTTACAGAGACTGTTATATGTATTTGGTTGTATAAATAAATAAATCTGATCTGAGAAACATTTATGATTTACATAAAATACGTGTCTATGTACGAATGATAAAAAACACATCATCTATCTACATGTATCTCAAAATTGGTTTAAAACTGTATGCACATTAGAAAAATATCCTGCCAAAATAGCATTATTCTACAGTGAGGACATTTCTCTAAAAAACACAAAACGTAGTAAGTTTATGTCTTTTTCACAAATTTTAAAGGCACTGTTTGAGCAAAATTTAGCGCAGAACCCAAATAAATAATATGGGACTAAAAATAATAGCTTACTTTTTGCTGAGTGAGAAAGTAAAAGTGAATTGCATAACTCTCAAAACTAGCATTAGAAAGCTTAATATTTTTGGCAATGTGTTTGTTTCAATCGAAATAAGATTTTTTAATAAAAAAAATTATTCTCTAATAGCATAATCAAGGAATGGGCTTCAGAATCTATTTACGCAAATATAAGCTAGTCTCAATCATTTTATCTCTGTTTTAGGTAAATTTTTTCAAACAAAAATAATGAAATTAGATCTAGATAGAATCCATAAATAATTAAATTTATTAAAGAATGTAGAATATCATGTAAATAAATAAAATGATCAAGTTTTATGTTTGTATAATTTAATATTATTGTAAAAATAGATGCATTGAGAATACGCAAAAACTCAATTAATACTACTTACTTAATTTTCCACTTACAAGATTATTAAATTTATTTTTCAAAGTTGAAACGCGTGCCAATTTCTGATTGGTCACGTTAAAATCAAAAAATATAGGACAATCAATGGATGCGCACTTTGGTTCAAGAAGATTGGAATTGGAGCATGTTTGACAAAGTTTGTTGATGCAAGAAATTTTATTCTCATACGCACTCACCAAAGTTTGTAAGGATAAGTACGTGGTGGCAGAATCCGCCGAACAATGCGAACAAATGAAGGATGAAGTGGACATACCGCAAAAAACACACGCACCAGATGTGAAGTAGGAAGAGATACGCCGAGAAGAGGTTGGCACCATGTTCACTTTTTTATTCGAATACGAAGAAAGTGATGATGATGAAGGAAAGCAGTCTAGCCAAGATTTCTTTTTTATGTTGGAGACTTCGAAGAACCAGCGATCCACATCAACATCGACTAAGCCAAAGACACGCTTAAGAGGAGGAATAATTTGTTTATGGATGTAATAGGAAGTATTGATTTTCAGCGAAGAATCGCTCATGAATTCTTGTGGACTGCGAACCAGTTTGATTAAGGGTATGCTGGGCAAGCCTTCTATCACAACATACGCGACTCTTTCCTGCATTCTCGGCTCTGACCTTGGATCCTTGAGAATGAGGCGATTGGCAATGTGTAGGGCGGGAACAGCTGATTTATTCTTATACCGCTTCTGCCCACCATACTCTTTTGCGATGAAGTAATCCCGTAGAACGACCTAAAAACAAAGAAACAAATTAAAGAAGCTTATAGGCTAATTTGACTTCTGATTTGATAAGGCAGGCGTGCCTTGAAAGAGTGCCGGAAGAACGAAAATGTTTGAAAAAAAGAGAGTATGTTCTTCAAAAGATTGTCGAAAAGGGTTCTGGAAGAAAAGTGTGGAAATGACAAAAATGTTCACTCATGCATATGTGATTTAAGAAAAGGGTTCCGGAGTCGCACCTTTTGAGAAGGAGTCGGAAATGTAATAATTATTGCGATTTCGTCTCCCATTTCATAAATTAGTTGTATTCGTGTATGTTAGATTAAAAAAGTGTGCAACGTTTCAAAAACGCGACATAAAATTGTTTAACATTTTGGTCCAAGCCTTGCATATTTGCAACCCATAGATAAAGGCTGAAAAATAAATAAAATTAAAGAATGAATCTTTTTATTTTATGAGCAAAACTCAGTTTATGAGATCAAAGTTTTTAGGAAAAAATTTTAAACCAAATACCTTTGGAATTTTTTTTTGGATAAATTCAATTTATGAATCGTGTTGTTTTGTCTTAGATAAAAAACTTACACACAATAAAATTGAAAATCTTTTTCGAGACAATACACAAAAGACACTAAACTACATATACAAAGCAATAGAACTTTTTAATAAATTATGCTGAAGAAAATAAATAGATCAAACATTTTGCTTGCAATACAAAGTAGAAATGTCTAAAATTCAGGAAATCTTTCAATCGCTATTTAAAATTGACATTCACAAACGACGATGAAACATGTTACATATGTCATCACACTTTTGGAGATTTAAAATATTTGAAACAGAAAAGTTGATGTCGCATAGTTTAAAAATTTTAAAAGTCAAAGTGCCAAAATGATAAAAAAAAAAAAAAAGGATACATAAATGGAGTTGCAGTGATTTTAAAGATCGATTTTAAAGGAGTCAAATTAGAATTTTTTAAACTATCAAAAAAATACACGTTTTTGCAGGAATATAGAGTAGCCGTTCTTTATCACAACGCGGAAGTAAGATTTGGGCTTAAACATTTGAAATTTTTAAGTATTTGTACTCGGAGTCAGTTTTTTGTAGGTACTTGGAGTCTGAGTTGAATATTTTCCCCTGGACTCCGCATCCTGGTACCAGGAATAGGAGTCCAAAAATCAAATAATTTAAACTTCTAATTTCTATTAAATTTTGGGAGTAAAATTCACAGAAGGTCAAATGACCCCTCACCTGTCAAAAATATTGAAAGAAAATAAGATGAGGAAAAAATGTTTTATACAAATAAGATATGAAAAAAGAATTATTATAAAATACATACTAACTAATAAAAATAAACTCACCCAAAATAATAATTGATTAACGGATTATAAACAAAATTTCTTACTAAGTAATTGACTAACCCACCTTGCCATATGCGACAAAATGTCAACGCAAAAATATTTAAGGAAAAAATCACGAATTTATATACCGTAACTAAACAACTAGCTAACTTGATTAATTAAACAAACTCGATCTATTCCATAAATTATAAATAGCCAAGAAACTACGCAATTAACTAGAAAATAAGGTAAAAATAAATAATTAGCTATTTAAGTTATTTAATTAACTAATCAAGTTACAAAGCAAGATAACATACGATTTACTATTATCCAATTAAATACGAAACAAAAAATTATTTGTTTTACGTGAATGTGAAGTTATGAGTTATATAAAATAAATAAATGCAAAAAGTGAACTTTATTCTGTATGATCTTTTTCATTTCTTTTTGCACAAAACTTTTCACGAGATCAATGTTTAAAGATTGGAAGAAGATTCTGATAGACTTTTCAAGTATCTGTGTGAAAGAGAACATATGCAGGAAAAAATGAAACACGAATGAATATGTGAAATACTTTGGGAACAGCAGCACAAAAGTCTCGTCTAACGGTTTCAATTCCCTTGGCATCATATACAGGCTCCACTTGATCACAACTCTCATACATGAAGCCCACGTAGTGTTTCTTAGTTTGAAGAACTAACGGCTGATACACCTTATAAAAAAAAAATTTTTTTCTGATTATGTAAAAATTTTTTAATTCTATTAGAAAGAGTAAACACAAGACACTCAAAATGTAAGTGGGAAAGGGGAGAAAAATTAAAAAAATGAACAAAAATAAGAAAAAGTGAAATAAAACTTATTAGGATAAAAAATGACACAATGAAGGTTAAACATCACAAATAGGTAAGAGATCTTTTGAAAAGATGATGATGATGATTATTTTTATTATTCATGTTTAACTTTTCTGTTCTAATCTAATTTAAAATTCTTTATTTTTTTATTTATAATTTAGAAAGATATTCTACTTCAAGCTTATAATCTTCTTCTTTTTTTCTCCTTTTAAATAAATTTTTACTAGAATTATTATTTGTTTTTTTCAATGACTTTAGAAAAAAAAGAAATTATTAAATTAGCTAAAGAAGGAAACTAAAGAAAATATAGGCCATGCATTGATTGCTTTAGCAAAATCATCTATAAATTCCGAACTGGTTGATAAAATCGAAACTATTTCGCAAGAGCTCAAAATAGTTAAAGAAGAAATTAATAAAATTGATAACAAGTTAAATAAAGACCCAAAGCCAGATTCTTCTTTTATGAGCTATGCTCAAATAGCTAAAAAATGCATCAAGTTTAAGAAAGTCCCAAACAACAAAATAATAACACTTTGTACATAAAATCTGAAAAGATGAACATGAACGAAATTTCTCAAAAAACTACACAAATCCTTAACAAAGTGAAAGTTGTGTCGAAGAAAGAAACAAAAAAAGCTATTAGACTCAATTTTCCGGATGAAAAGAGTTTTGATATGGCGGAAAATTTATTGTGCAAGGAAGATAGCTAATTTCCTAAAGTTTCTTTTGTCATTTCAATCACATTGAAAATGTTGTAAGCTTTATACTAAATAAAAATGAAAAGGGAAACGAATTGACAAAGGAAGGTAATCTGATGAATCTACTTTTTCCAAAAAGCTTAAATAATTTCAATAAAATCATTGTTTTAAAAGTATCTCCAGATATATTTAGTTACTTAAAACAAAATGACTTCACATTATTCCTTGATATGCAAGTGGCCAAATGCCGACTATTTTTCTCACACATCCAATGTGGAAATTGCCTGTATTTCGGACATACTACTAGCAAATGCAGAAAAGATACAACCTGTACATTTTGTTCTCTACCTCATCCCTCACAAAGCGGTCCCGTTAAAGAGGATTCTTCCAAATACAAGTGCGCTTCATGTGTTAAAGGGGGAAAAGATGGTTTTAATCATACTGCGTGTCCTTCAGGCGCTAAAGAAATCGAATATGTTAAAAAAGCATAACAAAATTTAATGACTGTTGGAGGCATTGATCTTAATTGTTACAATAGTTTATTTTATGATTACTTGAGTGAGTGTCACAAAAGTTCATAGGTTATTTTTAGATACCCCTTATGAATGGTTTTTTTTTAACTTTTGGCTTGGATTGCCTTTTCAAGAAAAAATTTTTAAAAATTGGAATTTTTTAAAAAAAAAAAAAAAGTTTTAAACAAAAAAATTTATATTTTTTTTGGGGAGGTGTTGAAAATTTTTTTATTATTTTTTTTCCCTAATTATAATAGGGTTTGTTTTAAAAAAATTAAAAAAGGGGGTTGTTGTTTTTTTTTTTATTAAAAAAATTTTTTTTTATAATAATGAAGAAAGACCCTTCTCTTCTAAGTTTTGTGTTAGGGGGGTCTTAAAATAGTCTCTTCGTTTTCGAAGGTTGGCATGAAGCCTTTCTTCAATGTATTCTTGACATTTCTTTCTGTATTTTTCTCTATCATTTGCAAGTCTCTTCAGTTCTTCGTAATTTCCTTCTGTCATTCGTCTTCCTTCGTCAAACCAATTTATTCTTTTTCTTCCACTTCCTTTCCCTTTTGTAGATCCAAAAGTGTTCGTGATTTCTTCCGCTACTACCTCTCAGTATGTGCCCGATAAATGCTATTTTTCTTTTTTCAATGCATTTCAAAAGACATGTGTTCATCATTTTCATTCTTTTCAGTACTTAAAGGTTCGTCACATGGGCGGTCCAAGATATTCTGAGGATTCTTCTGTAACACCACATTTCAAAAGCTTCAATCTTTTTTCTACTGCTCTCTTTCAATATCCAAGTTTCACTTCCATATCTCAAGATAGACCTACGTATGATTCCAAAATTTTTCTTTTTAGTGTCAAGCTGAGCCTACTTTTCAGGAGTTTTTCATATTTATAGAACGCTTGTATTGCCATTTCAACCCGACATGCTATTTCTTTGTCATCTCTTCCGTCACTTGTTAAGTTTATTCCAAGATATTTGAAATTTTGTACACATTCAATTTTTTCTTCTTTTAATTTCACTAAAACGTGTGTGTTTCCATTTTTGTCTACTTTCATACATTTTGTTTTCTTCAAATTGATTGTAATGTTGTAGAGTTTACCCAAGTCATACATCTTTTCAAGTAATTTATTCAATCCTTCTTCACTTTCAGATAATAAGGCGGTATCGTCTGCATACAATATTCGATTAATTTTGAAACTTCCTATTTGTATTCCATCATCGTCTTTCAAATCTTTGAACGCTTCATCTGAATAGGTATTGAAAAATAGTGGGGAAAGCACGCATCCTTGTCTAACACCTCTTTTTATTTTGATTGGCAAAATAAAAAAAGTATTGTGATAATATTTTTATTTAACTATTCACAATATCTATAGATTGCCATCTACTAAAAAAAGAACATTTGGATGATTTTTTTTCTTTCTTTGAAAATCTGATTTTTGACAAAAATAGGAATAGCTTGAATGTTTATTGCGATGATTTTAACTTTAATATCCTTAACTTTGATAACTACCTTGTTCAACGGTTTGTAAACATTATTTCAGCCGGTTCTCTTATTCCATCTATCACTAGTCCTACTCGTTATCAATCACATACGTTGATAGACGATTTTTTTTAAATAAAAATAATCTCAAGTATAAGGCGTTCACATGTATGACGTTTTTTCTGACAACGTACAAATTTTGCTTTCATTTAATTTTAAAGATTATAAAACACCAATATAAACGGTTTGATGAGGTATTCTTTGTTTCCACATTTTCACAAATTGACTGGCGTCCTACTATTCAAGTATGTAAGACCCAAGCATCCTGTTTGAACAAATTAACAAAAAGTTATCGAGTACTATTGAAAAATGCAGTTATATTATAAAAACGAAAACAGATAAATATAAGAAAAAAACAATTAATGGATAACAACAGATGTTTTAAACATAATTAAGTATAGAGATAAATTATTCCAAAAAAGCAAAAATAGTAAAAATTTATTGGATAAAAAAAGGTATACTTCTGTGAGAAATTTTATCAAACATAAGACACGAGAGCTAAAAAATGAATATTTTTTCCATAGTTTTTCTAAATGTAATACGATACAAAAAACTAGGTAATTTGTATTAAGGAAGCTGATAAAATTATTGATAATACTATTTTGCCTTTCAAATTGAGATTTTTGCTTCTTTTCACATTGACTCCCCTTCAAAACCAGATCTCCCCTTATTTGAAAGTTGTAGAGAAACTTTTGAGTTCGAATATCGTACAAATCATATAATCTTATCTATAATAAAGAAAATAAAAAACGGAAAGCAAAGACATATACGGGATCTCAATTCACCATATTAAGTTAGTCAAACAGTATATTTCAACAGTTTTATGTTTAGCGATAAATCTTTGTTTAACAGAATCAGTTTTTCCAAAAATCCTTAAACATCATAAAGTTGTTCCTATTCATAAGAAAGATGATAGATATTGTATAAACAATTATAGACCTGTTTCAATCGTTCCCACACTGTCAAAAATATTTGAAGAATTTATACATTATCAATTGAAAAATCATTTAAATTCTATCAATTATTTAAATGATCATCAATTCGGGTTCAGCCAACATTACTCAACAGAAGCCTTTCATTGTTATTTACTCCAGGAAACTATTGATATTATAGAAAAAAAGATGAAGCAGTTTTATTTTTCTTCGACTTGTCAAAAGCGTTTATTAGGGTCAGCCATTCAACCATCGTTAGAAATTTGTATGATCGCAATTTAGGCAAAAAGGCTTTGATTTTCTTGTCTTCCTATCTCTCAAATAGATATCAAAAAGTGAAAGCTAATGGTGTCCTGTCAAATGCCATGTTTCTGCAAAATGGAGTTCCACAAGGTTCCATTTTAGGACCGATACTTTTTAAATATATCAATCAACAAAATATTTTCTTCTTCAAACTTTTTTAAATTTTTGTTGTTTGCAGACGATATTTGCGCATATTTTCCTCTTTCTAAAATTAAAACTCACAATACTTTTGATGTAGGAATTCTCAATGATCATCTGGAATTATTGTATGAATGGTCCAAAGTGAATGACTTTATTCTAAATAAAGAAAAGTCAAAGTGTATGGTCATTTCAAAAAAAAAATAAAAACTATAATTTTCTCAAATCAACTGGAATTAAAGAGGTTAAAGAAAATAATATACTAGGAATGGTTTTTAATAGTAAATTAAAGTTCAATAATCATCATATAGATAAGCTAGCCTTGAACTTAAATCCTGTGAATGGAATTCTTTTTCATACAAAAAATATTTTTGCTTTAACAGCAAAATTGTTAATATACAAACAACTTTTCATTTCTCTCATAAATTACAGTATAGTAAATTGGTTCCCTTATTGAAAAAAAAAGGATTGAAATCCTTCAGAAACGAGCTATAAGGGTTATTTTTAATATGAAGAAGTTCGACCATACAAATCTTAAGTTTTATAATAATAGTTTACTTAAGTTGAAAGATATATTTCATTTAAGAGTTTCAGTATTTCTTTATAATAACTTCAAGGGTAACCTGCATAATATTTTTGGCAGTCTGATAACATATAACCCAGCACCTTTTTATAACACTAGAGGTTCAAAAAGACCAAATCGCGTCAACTATCGACTTAAAAGTTCAAAAATTTCAGTTATAAAAAAGGCAAACGAGTTTTTCGACAAATATGATGATATATTTAACAGTAATATTAATTTTACTTTACCTGTATTCAAGAAAAACATGAAAAACTATTTTTTACAACTATATAATAACATAAGCAGAATGCTCACTCACGTATTGACTTAACTATCCTTTTTTATTGTCGCTTAAAATATGTGAAATTATTGTTACTTTTTATCTTAAAAAAATCTAAAAGCGGTCATTATTTGGCTTTTGATTTTTTTTAATTTCTTTCAATCAAGTTTTTTACACTCACAGATAGCATTTGCATGTTTATTTCGTCTTATAAGAAGTGTAGCATTATAATCTCTATTCATGTTTGTGTGTGTTGATTTTATTTTTGAAAAAAAAAACTAACGAAATGTATTTTTGATCTTTATATGTTTTTTTTCTTAATTGTTTGATTTATACAATAAATATTTTTAATGATGATGATGATATTATAAATATTAACATATATACGCATTGTTTGCTCCACTTTACCTTTGTGAACTCTCTTTTTTTTATAATAAAATTCTCTCTCTATTGCAACAGTTTACATGAATCAAACTGGGTGGTTTATTTTTTTGCAGATAGAAGTTCACACTCATAGCCTACACAACCAAAACTATGATAGCTTTCTACAAGAAGAGAATATTTTGAAGGAGAAACACAGAGTTTTAGGATATGTCATTTACCTCATACAAGCTTCAATTGTTGGCATCAACACTTACGAAAAGTTGAATTTAATAAAAAGATGCATTAATCTTTATATTTGTTATTAATTAACGCATATCTATCATTTTCTCCTTCTCAAAATGGCTGTGCAGGAATAATGATTAGAAATTAATCATAAAGTCTATACAATAAAGCCTGCATTGGATGATTTGAAGCAAATAAAACATTCATTAGAAAGAAGATTTTCTAAGTCTCCGTCTTTTCTTATGAGTAAGCATAACTTCTTTGTGGTGAATACCCCTCAATAATGAACAAAGTGCCTATACTTTCAATATAAAGAGGTGTGATTGAATATAAAATAAGGAGCAAACCTTTTCGAACTTAAGTTTAATGGGAAAAGGAAATCTTTGTGTGACGTCATGCGCTATCCTTTCTCCAATCGAAAAAGCTTCTCCTCTACTTTTACCCTTAAGTAAGACGAATAGACTGTCAGTATCTCCATAGATAACTCTTCCACCATATGACTTGGCATTATTATTCACAAAGGAGATTGCATCTTCCAACGTTTCTCTCGCCTAAAAAATGCATAACATATCAAATATTCATAGATAAACACAGTACACTTTTTAAAGGATACCGTCAGAACGTAGAATAGCATAAACCCGAAAAGTACGCAGTGACAATTGACAAAGTTAGATATTGAACAGATGTTATTTGCTTTACTTATTTAAACATTATAAGTATTAGAAGTTTACACGTAAGCAACGTGATGTGACAATGAAAAGAGAAAGCATAGCATGTGTGCAACCGTAACGTAAAAATATTTAGGAAGCACTAGAGAAATTTTCAAACAGTAAAAAGCTCAAATACACAATCGATAAACGTTGGACAAACGAAATGAAAGTGAAAAAATAGATACATGGTATAAAGCACGACTGCACCATCGTATATTGCTTATTCGGCGTTCAGAAGGTTCAGTGAATTACTTAAATAATACTCAATCATGAGGAAGACGATTTTGTGATTTTAAAGTAGTTTTATATGAAAGGACTTATTGAGCTTTGCTTTTAAATGAAGTCACCGTTTGAGAAACAGAATTTTGGAGAACAATCATCTGTCTTTATTTTTAAAAGGAATTTTATATATTTAAAGCAGGTGATTTTCATTTTTTGGGAGAAAGATTGTGGAATCGGTGGAGGTACACGTTTCAGAAAAATAAAAACTTAAAAAAAAAATTTTTAAACTTTTTAAAACATAAAAAGTGTTTTTCGTTTTAGTCTAACGTTGTGTTTGTGCAACTCATAGAAAAAGGCTGAAAAATTTAATAAAATTGAAGAATAAACTTTTTATTACACAAATACCTTGTAACGAAAACCATTTTCAGTTTATAAATAGAAAGCTTTTGGGAATTTTTTTAAACCAAATGCTTTTGAAAAAATAAGTTAGGATAAATTTAGTTTTTGAATGCCATTGTTTTGGCTTATATAAAAAGGTAATCAACAATAATTTCAAAATCTTTAAGAAGACAATGTAAGAAAGATACTAAATCACAAATACAAAGCAATAAACATTTTAATAAATTATGTTGAATAAAATTGGAGAAACATTTTGCATCGCATCACAAAGCAGGAGCGTGTAAGATTCAGGAGATCTTTCAATTACTTTCTAGAATCGACATTCACAAACGATCTTGAAATATGGCATGTCATCACACTTTTAACATTAGTTATAGATTGAAAACTAACTAGCAAGTCCGTAATTTATAACTGATGTTTGTATAGCAATTTTACATACCGTATATTCAGCGAATAAGTCGACCTACAGATAAGTCGACCCCCAAAACTAGAGTAATTTTTTTCTATGATTTTTGCTAATATCTGAGTTATAAGTCAACCTATAAAATACAGTCTCGCCTAAGTTATCGGATAGCCTAAGCAGCAGTGTAAAAGTTACCATATGGATTCTGACTGGGACCCTTACGATGAAACTGTATATGACGATTTTTTGATGAACTTTTTGCATCAGATGATGATGATGCTGGTAGCAATTTTGAAGGATTTTAAACGAATAAGACTAATATTTAATTCAATTTAGTGAGAAATAAAGATCTGATGTTATCCTAGATGTTGTTATTTAACATTTCTGTGATATAAAAAAAAAGGGGGTTGGTGTGAACGTACCTATACCCTAAATTGTTTCGTCAGCGATCAGCTGATCAAAGGTTTTACAAATTGCTGAACGATGTTTACATTGTTATGGTCTTTTTCCCTTGATTAATGGCATTTTGTGGAATTTTAAGGAAATGGTAGTTCTATTACATTCTTAGTGTCGAATTAGAGTGTGAATTATTTTAAATACAAGTATACACATTAGTAGCTACATCTATTTGCATCAGTAGTTACCGCACCGAAGCTGTCGTCAGTATTAGCCTAAGGTTATGCCTGGTTTCCTGCACCAATATGCCACAAGATTTAAAGGTTTTCTTTTTGTTACTGTTATATAAGTCGACCCTCAATTTTGGGCCGATTTTGGGGGGCTAAAAGGTCGACTTATAGACCGAAATATACGGTAGTATGAATTTGGAGACTTGTAATATTCGAAACAGAAATGTTTCTGCCTTCTCCACCGACTCCGACCCCACAACCCTTATACCGATCACTGTATAAAATTTCGCCAGAACATTTTCTAATCATCAAATAAAGTATAGTGTCTTTGAGGAACTAATCGCGGCCTAAAAACACTTCATCGCCAGTATCTATTTCACTAAAGCTTTCTTAAAAATAGTATATTTTAATTTAACCCATTTACGCCCAATGTTCCTATTTTGGAACATAAGTAATTTCACCTTCGTCTGCTTTTTTCAATGACTTTGAATATAAATCGTCTGCGTTTTTTTAGATATCGTCTGCTTTGCTTTGCCTTAAATGGGTTAACTTCAATATGATTGATTACTATCCAGCAAGTCGATAAATGTTAAGGGAGCTGAGACTCAACACTCTCCCGTCCTTCCTCTCGAAATCCCTAGAAATATATAAGTTAATGCGCTTTCTATTGGCTAAGCCCCTACTTCCCTGCAAAAAGCTTTGCCTTCTTGTGTTGAAGTCTAGTTATCCACTATACAGTCTTTCCCGGGAATAATGCCACCCTGATTTTGCGCCAACCCGAAATTACTCAGATTTCTTTGCTTGTTAATTCCTGCGATTTTGCACCCCTCTCTGTCTGTCATCAGCCAACATAATCTTCAGTACAAACTTCTGTACATTTTTCCGCCAGTATCATCTTAATATTTTGTTTTTAATTTCTTTAAATTTAATCTTTGAAATTTTTTGCAAATAATTAAAATTTTAAAAAGAAATAATATTCAGAAAAAAAATCTTTATCAGATATGCCCATTGAGGTGAAATAATTATAACAAATATAAAAAATAGTAAAAACTGGACACTTTTTTGCTGACTAGTTTCGGAGTATAAACTCCTTTTTCAAAGCAGCAAATATATAAATGATAAAATAGTGACAAATTATCTTAAATACTAGTAAAAAGTCAGCAAAACCAGCAATAAAGTGTCCAGTTTTTACAATTTTTTATATTTGAAATAATATTCGTTTTTGATTTCTGAGTTTATAAAAGAACAAACAAAAAAATTTTTGAAATAAAAAAATAAATAATTTTGAATTAAAATTTCAAAATTGATTTTCGCCAACATCAACTAAATCAGATAATAGAACAACTTGAAACTAACGGGACTCACTACAACACTTTAGCTGACACTATTAGATATACTAAAAAGACTTGTGATTTTGGAAAACACTGGAAAACTGCTGGTAACACACTGGGCTTACTACTAAAGTGGAAATTCATTTATTGAATAAGATGAAGAAAAAGACGTTTTATCTCTAAGTGAGATACTGCAGGAAACAATATCTATTTTAAGGATTGATACTTCAAATGAATTTGAAGGCATTTGAAGTATCAATGCTTAAAATAGATATTGTTTCCTGCAGTATCTCACTTAGAGATAAAACGTCTTTTTCTTCATTCCATATCTTCTGAAGAATTTATCAAAACCCAAGAAACTTTTGCAGAACTGACCGACGAAAAATTGATTTTATGTTTAAGACCTGCACTCAATGACTCAGATGACGATGACTTAATACGAGAAATCAAAAGCAAGACAACCATGGAAGATGTAAAAGCGCTTTAAATGCAGGCAAAACTTTCTTAGAATGTAGTGAAAACAGAAATCAAGGAGATTTATCATTATTAGAAAATTTAGACAAAGGATGTAATGTTATTGCTAATTCAAACTTGAAACAAAGGAATATTTTATATTTTTTTTAGCAAATAAATTCTTCAGCGGCTTGTAAACGTAAGCATAGCCTTCTTTTAAGTCCCCCTCGATACAGCGCCACTTTGACCGCAGAGAAGGCTGTAAAACGAGGGCGTACTGCATTTCTAATACAGTAGATAATATGGCAGTACACATTTATTTAATATGGTTTAATTGGGAGAATATAAGCTTATCTTAAGTAGTGATGGGACGATACGAAGATTTTGAACGATTCCGATTCTTCTTGGTTTAAGGCATTTAATTTGCGTTTTAAAGGAATCGGCCAATGTTAGCGCAGTCAGTATTCATTCAATAGTATGTGGGTTTATCGCAGAGAAGTGCTATATTTAATGCCGGTTTTTAAATGAAAGATATTACTTAGTTTATTCATTCACTCAAATAGCCAACGCTCATTATTATGATTTAGATTAGATGATATATCTATGGAGACAAGTGCTTAGGTTTGAAGAGCCTGATCATATGCAGCTTTTTTCTCACTCAACTTTTGCTATATTTGTAAGGCTTCACAAAATATTTTCAACTGTTCTCTCTGTAAGCTCATCAGTTATTTTTTATAGACGCATAGGCAGTACTAAATATTTGAAATGAAATTAGAGTATTTTATTTCTAACCTGTGTAAAATCTAATGTTCCAAAAAATTAGGAAGCCCATAAACCTCGACACCATATAATATAGGAAAGCTTTAAAGGCATTGACCGTACTTATATAAGTATCTCTATAAATATTAATTTTCAAAACAAATTCTTTAAAAATTCAAGACAATTTATTTTGGATTTTCATGCAAGATTTTAAACACAAAAACCTATATGTAATATGCGTAAAGCTGTAAACGTTTTGGTTGTTAAATGCTAATCAGCCATGTTTATTCAACCTTTCAGAGTTCTTAAACATCTCGATGAATCGGAATAAAAGTATCGGAAAAGGAACCAATGACGATACTTGATAAAAAAAAGAGATGATTTTTACGATTCCCGATAAAAAAAGTAGAAGACTCGATCCACAGGGTTAATTGGCGAATGGGTTTACAAGACTTGTCGCAAAATTAATTGAAAGTTGAATACGAACTTTGCTAACAATGCTATCCGCAATTTCAACACATGGCATTCTTCCACTAAAGTTGGCGGAGGTGTAGCCGTAGGTGACATTGGAAATGAGTTTGAGACCGAGTTGTCGAGCTTCCAAAACTTTACAAATCGCTCGCACGTCTTCACCCAGGCACTTGTCTTTATAAAGCTTCTTCAATGAGTTCTTCACCATCACGCGACTTCGCAAAACTTCATCTAGCATCAACGGAAGAATGCCGGCTCTTACGCTTCGATCTAAAAAGACGACTCCGATGGGAGAAATGTTCACATTGTTCAGGTTTTTCTATACAGAAAGGGAAAGTAAAATATGAAAAGTAGAAAAGAAGAGCAGGAAGATAAGAACAAACTTTGAGCACTTCATGACTTTGTTGTAAGTGAGTGCAACCAAATTTCATGGGTTCAGATGACTCTCGCGTCAGAATTTTCTTCGCATAACCGAGACAAGTTGAGTAACAGTAGTTGTAGGCAATGATGATTGATGGGTAGAGGGATTGGAAGTCCAGCAAAACAACGGGGTCTGTATAAAAGCCTGCTTCTGGTTCCATCACAAGTGGTAGGGCAGTGGGAGAAGACATTCTAAACAAAATACATGCACGGTTTAAACGTTATGGCATAGTAGTGGGCATTTTAATATACACGGCAAAAGTTCAGCTCTCATCTCAAGTTATGAGGAAGGAAGGTTGAATGCTCAATTCGAGGGCAAGAATCTAGAAAACTTTACATCCGCCCCTAGAATAAAGCAGAGTTGGAGAGTTTGAGGAATTGAAGGAATAGGATTCACAATGGCTGGGTCATGAAACTGAGTAATTGTTAAAGATAAGAAAGTAATTGTTGTCTTAGCCAAAAGTGGAAGTCTACTAATGGAGCGGGAAGTACCATACGATAGCATACTAAAGTAGTACCATACTCCTCACTGCTGCTGTGAAAGCATTTTGGAGAAAAGTGTTGGCTGAGTTTCATATAAAAACTGTTACGCTGATAATGCAATAGCGTAATCTGGAGGCCAACAACAAGAACATCAGGATATTGAAGGCAGGATTCGAAGGGAAAAAAGAAATGTCTATCTCCTGAAATTAAAATATTGACTCATATCATTTTGGTTGGTTATCACTTTTTAATGCTTTTCCTTGATGAAAAAAATTTCTTTCAATTCTCCAAGTATTAACATCAAAGTGTTATGGGGTATTAGCACATTCAAACATGCCATACACATTAATGACAATATAACTAAAAATTAAATCTCTTCTTTTCGCTATTGTTAACTTTCTAGCTTAAAACTCTTGCTCTAAATCTCAAAATTTTTCCTTCAAAAATAATTTTCCTCAACAATCAGTGTGTTAACCAGGTTTTTTTATTTTAAGACTTGGTCTTTATATAGCTATTTTTTATTTATTTTATCTATTAACCCGTTAACGACCAGAATAATCAGACGATATTTAGTGATTTGTATTAAAAAGCATTAATAAACGCAGACGTTTAACATTTTTGTAAAGTTGACATATGCCGACTGTAGTCGATAACCGGTTAAACTAAAAATTATATTCAATATTTAAAAATTGAAGCATTGAAAAAATGATAATTAAATGAAGTTTATTGCATAACAATAAAAGCTCTACCATTCTACAAATTCATGACATGCACCGCAAATAGAAATTAAAATGATCTAATCTATTGGTATAAACCAGGGGTCGGTAAAGTGGTCTATATCGACATCCAGAAGACGATAACAGATCTTTAGGGGTCGATAAGATAGACAAACTTACCAAATTGTGCTATGCTTTTTTACTTTAAGTATAACAATAAATCTTTTTCTTTTAAAAAATAGCTTAAGACATTGTATTTGTATAGGATATTTGAAACATTTTTGGTTTGTATTTTTTCTCTTAACATTGATTAAGTTTTTATAAAACATTCTATGTGGGGTGGGGTCGATGTGAAGACAAATATTCTATGAAGGGGTCGACGGGTGAAATTGCGGATCTCTGAAACAGACACAGAAATAACACATTTTATATTCTTTTTTTCTCACATTCAAAAATCCAACTTCATTGGGAAAAGGCATTCCTAGACTCAATTGGGAAGGGGAAAAACTTTTATTTGACTCTAATTTACAAGTTTTCAAACAATATCTTTTGAATACAAATAATAAAAAATAATGCGGTTCAATTGTCGAAAAAATGTATTATAATCTATATTGATCTATATAACCATTAGTAGAAATGGCGAAACGATTTCTCAGTTTATTACTTTCTATGTTATATAAAAACAGTTGGTGATTGAGATGGGGGGAGTACTTTTTGAGCATATCAATGAATAGTTTTGTAAAATTTAGATCTTAAAGAAGAGTTATACCTCACATTCATAAGAGGATATGAACTAATAACCTTTGCGTAATAGGAGGAATTCTATAGATAAGCATTCATTCACACTGCTTTCGTAAAAAGATTATTTAGAAAAAGATTTTTTCTAAATCAGCCTCTGTATAAAAATGACAAAAAATGTAGAACAATCATTATTTGAGAACTTAAAAAACAAGATTTTAGATGATTTAAAAGAACTTATGGTTGAAATCGTGTTTAGCATAGCTTGAAAAAACTCAAAAAAGTGTTTGACACTCTGACCCTAATGTTCACCACGTGTGCCTTCGAAAAAATCGGTAAAGAAAATTTTAGTTAAAAAAACGAACCTCTTTCTTTGTGAAACGGAAGGAGAAATTGGAGCATAGTTGAAAAACTTGAGCAAGCGAAGCATCATACCTGAAGAAAATCAGTTTCATTAAAAAATAATTTCGCATTATAATTGCCATATACAAATCTAGAAAAGAAGCTATCAGAAAGAATTAAAATTTTACTGAAAATTTTATTCGATCATAAAATCAAGATGGCACAATTTGATTCTTAAGGATGTTCTTACAATCTTGAAATCTTCTCAAATGGCTTTTTGAAATAATTTGCTATCATTTTGTTTGTCACTCCAGCAAATAGGTATGTCGCTCAAATGAAGAGTGTTTAGTTTCGCACAATTGTTTACCCCTCAAACGTAAATCACCGAGTAATTTCGGAGAAATTTTACTCCTAGTTTATTAAAATTAATTAATTTACTACATAACTATTTAAATAGCTAGACACGCACATAACTTACTGTTTAGCAGACAAAAACATACCCGTGTCAATGTACAGGTGTGAATTGATAAGAATTATGTTCGCTTCAGAATATATTTTTTATGAAAGATAAAAAAAATGCCGTTGCATATGAAAAAGAAGAGACTTTATATTTTGAAAAATTAAAATATATTCAGAAATTTGTAAGCACAGTTGCATATTTCAAATATATGATTCAGGCTAGTTGAATATTTCATTTTGTTTAATTAATTAACAAGTTTGGCATACTAAAATTAAGACAATTAACTACCTGAATATTAATAAATAAATTGAAGCTTGAAATTAACTCGTAAAGAATTATTTTACCACATTTTATTGCAATGGATTGCAGGCTTTAATTTACTTTGAATATCGAAGGAACGAAATAATTTCCTTCTAGGAATATTGATCACGAGAAATATAGACTTTTTACTAATAAGTATTCATCATGTAATAGAGATATTCTACTTAACATTTTTTAGGTATTTTTTTTACTTTTTTTTAATGAGAATCATTTTAGAGTATTTTTGTTAAAAATATTTTAGTTAAAAATTATTATTATTTTCCATAAACACTCGAGAAGGGTGCGATCCTGCGTAGTATGCCCCTACTCCTTAAATTTTCCACACCAAAACATGATTTTCTCATAAATCTCTTGTATCAGAGAATTGAATATTGAAGAATTTCAATATTGCTAAAGATTTCCAAGAATTAATCAAGAATGAATTCGGCATTGAAAGCGCTCTTAATAAACAAAACTTTAGCTTAATTTAAAATAGTATGCATCTTCTCGGTGCAATAAGATGTATACCATACTACCCTTTCTTACTCACAAACATGAAAATATTAGTTGTAAAAAATGTTAACAAACCAAAGTTTGTATGAGACCCAATAAGATTAGGTTATAAAGTTATGCCTTTAAATATTGCATGGTACGCAGGTACACGTGGTACATTATTTGTAAATAAAGTTTACACCATTTCCATTAAATTGTCTTGAAAATTGAGAACTCAATAATCAAAGTTTCATCAATATTTTTTTTATGATTGATGAACATGTATATACAATTCCTTCCAATGCATATAATAAATTTTTTTTTGAAAAAATGTGTAATTTTAACATTTTTGTTAATTGTGATGAAATTGTGAAGGATTTTCAATCTAAAAAAGAAGCAATTTTGAAATAACTCCAAAATTACTTTAAAAATTAGAAATGAATAATTTTTTGTTTTTTTTTGCAAAAATTTGATTCATGAAGTTCGAGGAAGTCGAATTTTTGTTTCAGTCAGGGACATATTCGAAAAGAAATATTTTTGATTATTTTGTACTAGCGAACAATTTTTAGCCACCTTGAAAATATTTTGAAGCCCTACTTAGGTCACAGTTTTGCTGTGTCACTGGTATCACATAACCGAGAAAAATATGCGTCTAAAAAAGGCAAGAACAAAACTTTTTAATAATTTGAAGCAAGATATTTGCGCCCATTACTCTGGAACTGTAAAATTTGGGATAAAACAAGAATAATACTATATCCTTCAGGATTATTTAAATGGAGTGAGAGGCAAAACAAGAACCCCTAACAATCTTATATATACTATAAATATATGCTAAAAAATGTGTTCCCAATAAATTTTATTGAGAGAGCGAGGTATATGGATTATTGTAACCGCCAAATTGAGGACATAGTGCCAAAATTTAGCGATAAAGTACGAAAGATGGGCAAAATTAGAGAGGGGAGAGAGATGAGTGTGTGTCAAAATGCGAAGAAGTCATACGTGAGAAGAGAAAATATAAGAATACCTTCAACTTGATACTGGGAACCTCGATCTAAAACAGCACTCAACTCAATTCCGTAGAGGCGCGCAAATTCACTGCTCCGAGGAATGACATCCATCTTGTCCAGTAAGTGAAGGTTGAAGCGAGACTGCTGCAGAAAATAATTTAAAATGTGAGAGTGCATCTTAACACCACTTCTCCACCACAGCTTCAACGTTCTGCAATACAAAGAATTTATCAAGTATTGATTATATTAAAAAGCATGAAAGATTGCTCTAGTTCAACTCTCTCCCACTTAGCTAACTCGGTAATGCCCATTTTAAAGAATCTAGCCCAATCTAATCTAATAATTCTATAATTCTCAGTAATGTTTAGAGTTAGACTCCATTGTGATCATAATCAGAATCGTAGAAATTCTTGGAAACCTGATGAGAATCAAAATCAAAATCAGGATTAGAGAACCACAAAAATCTGTTTTTTTTCAACAATTGTAGCGTCAGAATTTTCCCCGATATACACCAGAAGAACTATCGAGAAAAACAAAGAACTGAACTGTACAATACCTCTTCCCTATCGAAGTAACACAATTAGATGACAATCCGCTTACAGAGTGGAAACCACAGGTAGAGAAGGACTTTTTTCATTCCTAGACTCAAAAGTCATGTCAATCTGCCATTAGTTTGACAAATATGATGAACAATTATGAATTAGAATTGGATTTTGGAAATCAGAATCATTATAATTATGTATAATGAGCCTCAACCATCGTAATGCTAGTAATGATTGAATACGTATAAATTCCATTGTATAATACCATTGAAAAAAGAATATACTTCAGTTACCACTGGTGTGCACAGTCTTTTGATTTTGTTTTGAAGATTGATAAAATGAAGACAATTTGTTTACGGAGAATTTGCGTAACTGAAAAATATCCGAATAAAAACGTTGTCATTCCAGATTGACATTGAACAATTCACGAAACTTTTATTGATAAAGGAATCATTTATATTTATTACATCTTTAAATCCGTGAAGCTAGGTAAGTATTTTAACTTTGTAAGGAATACATATTTTTGTGTTTTAAGTATGAATTTTAATTTTTATACTTTATTCGGAATTCTTAATCATTTCACTTCATTCCAATTTTCATAAAACATTTTTAGGACTCATAAGTATTCATTTTTAAAATCAAGGATTTATATGTCTAAAAAACATTCAAATTCGAAAAGGGAGAAAATTGAACATTAATTAATTAAGTTGTTTGTGACGTTCGCACTCATCCTTTCGGATATCGTGGCCCGCCCGGAATGCTGAGTCAAGGTCTACCAGTGTAAAAAACCGGCAGTCCTGAACATTGAAAGGGAGAAACAGGGTCATTGAACTTATATAAAATTTCGTTTATAATTTAGTTTTACACAAAATTTCAAAGTGTTTCATCGATCATATTTTTATCTAATAATTTTTTTTTCATAACTTAAATAAAATGATGAATAGTAGTTATTTGTTTTATTTCAATTGATTATAAAAGTAATATTGAGAAAGGTTATGCTCTATGTCAAAGCATGCGACAACTAATTTTAGCCTTTTAACGTGAATAACATAAGGAAAAAGTTTTAAATTAAGTAATTGTTTCCTCAACGACACTACTTAATGGTTAATTTATCAGTTCGTTACTCACCTAATTGAAAACGTGGCAACCGATCAAGGCCAAAGAGTTTTTTGTGATAAAAGCTGGTTTGTTAGTTCCAAAGAACTTGAAAATTTTCGTGAACTTATTGTTGTTAGTGGTACTAAAAATATTTTCGATCGTTTTAGAGATTATTCATTGTTTGAAAAAAGAAGTCTCGGAATCGATTTTCAGACATAATGCAAAACTAACGCTTTAATGAAAAATCACAAAGAAAAAGAAATCCAAGACAAGATAAATTTTGAGAAGCATCACTATTGAGGAATTCATTCATTGAAAACTTTCGAAATGCTTTGATTCCTCAGCTCATCTAGCCATTGATAGAGATTCATTGCCTTTCAAATCTCGTTGTAAGTTTATATACAGTACCCACCAAATAAACCAGAAAAGCTTAACTTAAAGTTCTGAATGACATGGAGCATAAAGATTCTTGCAACACTTCCCCTTATTTTGAAAAAGGAATGAAGTGAGAAACATTAAAAGTTTACAAATAGATTTTGTCCTGAAACTTATAAAGCCATTGTTCTAAAAAAGATATACTGTTTGCTGTAAGAAATATTTTACATCATCGTATCTTTGTTTATGGATTGCTGAACAAGATTCTAGTCTGGTTGGAATAATTAGAAAACACAGAAATAAATTACCAAAAAGCAACATTGTGAAACTGTTAATTAGAAATTTTAAGAAAAGTTGTAACATCTCATTCAAAAAAGAATCACCAATTAACAATCTTGTCCGCACATTACATGCAGTAAAATTATATTTTTCAATAAAATATAATAAATTGTTATCTGAACACTGGGAAAGTTCACGATTTCAACTTTCACTTTAGACTAGTAAAAATACCGTCTCTCTCTAGTGTTATTTATTCAGCCTAGTTAGTTGTTTGGATGTTTATTTAGAAAGTTATTGAAAAGAGTAAAATGCAAACTTTTGCTCATAAAAAGGAATGCGAAGATGCATCACATGGTAAACGACGTTTTGGAAGGAGTATGAGTGCAGGTTGGAAAAGTTTTTTCTTGCAAGGCGCCATGTCGAGAGTAACAAGCGTCCGGGAGTGGAAAGCCCATATCCCGATAGGTAGTGGCCTATTTCGTGCGTGTTGACGAATGAGATGCGTGCATTCGGTATTCGAGATAACAGCGGAGCAGAGTTATAAGATATCGCTTGGCAACGAGAACAAAGATAGCCGAAAGAGGCTATCTGTGTTTCATATCTGTTAAAAAAGATAACGACAAACAATTAGTATACAGTGGGCTTCACAAAGGTCGACTTTAAATAAGTTGAAGCAAAGGTCCGAAACAAATTTATATTTCTTAACCCTATATGACGCAGATCCAAAAGTAGCCGTCATTATTTTAAAGACAATGAGGATATATAGATTTGAAACTTTATGAATCCTATTAAATACATATTTTGTGTCTCAAATCTTTAAGTGTATGGATTTTTTTCAGAGAGGTCAATAATCTAAAAAAATTATTTTAAAAATGATTCTATACAATTGTCAAATTCTAAATTAATTACAATTTATTATTCTTTCCAGTTATTCCTATAGAATGAATTTTTATATAAATTCGTTTTTTTGTTATAAAAAGGTTTCAGGTAAAAAAAGAAAAAAATTGTGATTGTAACAGATAAAAAATATATAATAAGAAATAGATTATGAAAAGAAACATAATTAATATTGTCAATTCATAGAGTCAATAATTTAATGTGAAGCACGTAATTTGTATTCATCAAAGGAATGATATATTGTCGATTATAACTAGGAGCAACAAAGGCTGACCTCTAAATCCTTCAAAAATTAATTAAAGTTAACTTTAATTGCAAAAAAATTGACCCGATAAATTATTCTATAATCACTTTTCCCAATTATTTTTAATATTATCATTGGGAGATACCAAGCAATGTTTTAAAGTATTCCTTTTTGAAAAGCACTATCTTTAGACAAAAACTTTTCAACCACTCGAATTTATCCTTCCCCTCTCTGTTGCCTGTGGTAGATATACCTCGTTTTTTATATGTTTATGATTTCCTTTTTATTATTTCGTTTTTCCATGTAGTTTTTCTCATACCACCTACATCATCTTCAAGTTCCAATTTTCTATATACCGTATATTTCGGTGTATAAGTCGACCTTTTAGCCCCCCAAAATCGGCACTAAATTGAGGGTGGACTTATATAACAGTAACAACAAGCTATTAATCAAAGGTAAAGAATTTTGTCTGGTTAGTAGAAGTGTTAGGAACACTGCTGCTTAGGCCAGCCGATAACAGAGTTTCGTATTTCAACTTTTACACCGCTGCTTAGGCTAGCCGATAACTTAAGCGAGTTTCAAGTCAAATGCATCTTTCATTGTAAGATTCGAAGAATACGTTTTTCAATTGTTTTATCTATGTACCAGAACGGATGAGTCAAAAATATTATCTATATTAAAAATGATCAGTAAAATAATTATAAACATGAAATATATTTTCCAGATGCTTTGTGAGCTCTTCATTATATAAAAGCAATTCCAAAACTGTTAAATACTTACTCTTTCTTTGTTAATTTGTTAAATTTCAAAAAAAATCAAGATTACCTACAAAAAATGTACTATTAAAAAAGTTGACTTTCGTTGACTTAATTAATAACTTGGCCTTCTTTTACACAAACTTTATAAAATTATATGTTTTAGAATAAGTGCTATTAGAAATTATGATTATACAAACAAAATGTAAGCAATATAAAATTTTCATTCTTTTTTATGATTGGCTAATTATTATTAATGAGTATTTCTGATGAATGGAAGCACATACTAAACTTGTAATTGTTAAATTTAGTTTGAGCATGTGCTTCATATTTAGTATGGGAATAAATTGTTAAAACATTATCTTAATCACTCTAACAATTTTTAAATTTTAGTGTACCAGACACAATTTTTTTAATTGTCGGTTCGCATCCAGGGGAAAAAAGGCCGGGCAGATGCTAGAAATAATCATGATTGGGAATCGAAGCCAGACCAAATGGATAGAGACCGTACATTCCAACCACTAAACCATGTGCCAAGTGGTAAGGTGACATTTTATCACTCGACGCTTCATCATACGACATTTAAAACTCGTAATTTCATCACTCAACATTTCATCACTAAATATATTGCAGTTATAGGAGTATATATTAGATTGAATAATAATAGTACTTCTTAATAATAATTTTTGACACATGCAGCATCTGTTTCTTCACTTGAATAATAATTGTTTCTGACTATGCTTTCCATTCAGTGCTAATAGACATGGCATTTTACTACATGCTGTCTCCTTATTTTGCATACCTCTATATCCCCATATTATGAAGTACTATTCGGCGTTTTGAAGTGTTATTACAAATTTTAAGGCTTAGAGGACCAGAATTTTAAAGACTAATCATCGGCTTTTTTAAATTGAAGTTTATATACTTTTTTATGGGGTGTTTTCATCGAGAAGGCACAATTACGCCGCTTGTATCGAACTATGAGGAAAGCAGGCTTGATGCGGGATCGAACCCAAGACCTTGAGTTATCAAACCCAGTATCTAACCAACTTTACTCATGCCCTGATACAGGAGACGATTTTCATTTCATGGTAAACCTGTGTCACACTGGCCCTTAAAGCGTTTATGAGATTCATCATCATCATCATCCTCATTTATTTTTAGAAGGTGGTTTTTTCTCGTAAAAAGGGTGCACCTTCCTTATTCTTAACTTATTATTTAATGACATTCCCCATGAAATAAATCTTTTTTTCCAATATTTTAATTTTCCAAACCTATATTTTAAGTTGAATATAAACTTTAAAAAAAATAAGTGTCTGCAGGGAGTAAATATCTCTGGCTAAATATTTTCAATCTCAATGAGATTAGTTATAAGTGAAAGTATAATGGATTTATTTAGAAAGAGAATTTCCATTGGTGGAATTTTTAGACCATCAATTTTTACGCCATAGGGTAGGGAATCTCTTCTCTGAATAAAATAAAGAAAAAGAATCCTTGATTTACTTACTTTCATTGAAAAAAAGAGAACAGAGGTAAGTCTATCTAAGAGCGCTTGATAACGCTTTCTATCGTCATTTTATAGCATGAAAAAATGAAAAGTCACTAGATGAAATATTGATTATTTAAGAAGATACCCAACTAAAATATCCGGATCATAGCGCTTAAAAATATCTGCCAATTTGTCCAATAGAAGAACTTCAGTTGCTACAATATGAAAGTCGGCTGGTTTTATTCCGGTCAAGTTGCCCAAAATTTTCATGACAGAACTCGACGAATGAGATAGCGAGTTGAAGTAAAGAACACCAGAAACTTCATAAACGTGTGCTTTGTATATGCGTATTGAGTACACAATTGCTAAAACCGAATCAAACTTCGGATCAGAGAGTTTATCTAGTCTGGAATCAGCAAACACCTCACAACTAAAGTAGGTAAGGTTCTGGTTCTAGAAAATTTTGAAAGTGGAGTAGATCAATAGAAGTTGAAAAATAAAAGAATACTTGATTTCTTTTGATTGTTGAAAAAGGAGGTGATGACTTGAACCCATAAGGATTTTGAGTTAAATCAGGAGCAGAAATGTGACAATTAGATAGGGCAAGGAATGAAGAATCGTTCTAAATTGTGATAAAAAGTGTAAATCAGATATACTAAACGAATAAAATTGCACCTTTAAAATAATTAACTCAGACTGTTAACTCAGAAGAAAAACAAAAAAAAGCAAACAGAAAGTGACAGACCAATAATGTTTCTGCAGAGTTCCACCTCAAATTTATTGTTTTCAGAATAGTAAGTTTCAAGATATGTTAAAAATAACCTGTGCCCAAGTTACTAGCAAATGGTAAGCAGCTTTTCCACCTTGCTTGAAGCAAAAATTGTTGAAATGCCTTCAACTCAAGCAAACTGCATTGACTAGTGCAATCAAATACATAATCACAATATAATTCTTTGGCATTGAAAGTGAAATAATTCTTAATGGGGAAATTGCTTTTTTTTGGGAGTAGGGTTGGTTAGATGCTGGATTCGATAGCTCAAGGTCTTGGGTTCGATCCCGGATCATGCCTGCTTTTCTCATAGTTCGATACAAGCGGAGCATTTGTCCCTTCTCGATGAAAACACCCCAGGTACCTTTACCTTTGCTTTTATGAAATTTCAATGAAAAAACTAATGGATTAACGTTTAACTTTTCAAGATTTCTTATTGAACCATGTTCCAGTAACTTTATTCAACATCTTCAAACAGCATTTTCACTTAATGCATTCTTAAATGCAGGGATTTTTATATGTTCCCTCAATACTTTTACTTTTTTGGAATATAAAATTTGATCATGGATAAAAAATGATTAGGGCAATCAAATATAATGCATCCGTGGTCTGGCAAGAGAATGTGGAAAACAAGATGACAAACGCATTGCGCCAGACTATTACATACCTAATCAAATAAAGTGTATATTATATACTTTTTGGAGTCAAATTTTATACACACAACGATTTCATTAAACCTAACACGCAAAAGAGAACATCTAAAGTCATTCTAGTTCTATCCTAGGTAATGAATAGGTATCTTTAAATATATCAAAAGGAAACTTACTCATTGCATCAATTACACACAACTAGTAAGTATCTCATATTTTTGTGGTGAATTCTAGTCATGACAATGCTTAACTGCGTAAAAAGCTATTTAACAAATCGGGTTAGTCTATGAATTATAATGAAATCCAAATGGCCCCTCTTACAAAGATAAAAGCGCATACCAAACAAGAAGAAGATGGAGTATGGGAATCCTCCTTCATTTTAAGTTGTAGACGAATATTCTTATCTAGCAGTGGAGATGTTTTATCTTGCACCAAGGTGGTACTATCTTGAATTTTTGTCTCACCAAAAGAGCTTAAATAAAAATTACAATAAAAAATAGTAGTGCAAAATAAATACCATAAGTGCCCAGATAAAATACGCACGAGTTTAACATTAAAAGAAGAATGTGTCTTTGGTAGGAAAAATCGTGGAAAAAACAATATCCATTTATGAGGCATTCGCATTTTTAATACAAATAAATGGGACACAGAAGAAGAGTGGCCAGAAACTTCTGAACTAAAGGAAACTAACGATGTATGAAAAAGTAGGAAAAAGTCGAAGAAACTGGCATAGTATTAAAATGAGTGCCTAAGGCATTTTTTACTAGAAAAAAAAATTAATGACAATGTCTAATGAGATAAATATTAGAATTTTTAATAGAATGATGAAACAAACAAATTAATTAATCAAATAGTTTGGAATTAAAAAATTCAAATTTTATCAACTTTAGGGTAATAACTAAATTAAAATTTTAATAGGATAAAATTCCAAAACAAAAATGAGCGATTTGGTAACACTGAACAGAAATTTAGATATTAGAGCCATATCACTGAAAAAAGAGATGATATTGGAAATAATTGAAAATACATGCAGAAATATAGAAAATGGATTTTAAAATAGGGTTTTAATTAAAAAAAAAGCTGGTTATTTAAGGTATTTCACAAAACTTACCGTTCCAATTTTGTCTTGCGAGTTTTTGGAGTTAAATTTTTAGTGTTTGGTAAATCAAATTTGAAACTCGGAGAAAGAGATGTTGATTTCGTGTAGTCAATTAAATCCAATTCATTCATGTTTCTTGAAAAATTTTGTTGTGAAGGACAAGGAAAGTGATTGGAAATGTCAGATTGGACAGGATTTTGAAAGCGAATTGAAGTACACACACTTCTAGAATCCTTTAACTTAATCGTATCACCATCATCACATGCATCATCGAACAAAATAATAGAATCATTGATTGAATCCAAGTGTCTGACATTATTATCAAAATTATTGATTAAACTAGCAGTTTGTAAATTAGAAATTAATTCTTCTTCTACTTTTTCTATCACTGATCTGTCTTTAAAAATGTCAATCAAATAAGATAATTTCTTCCTTTCTTTGCTTAAGCCAAGAGAAAAACGAGAACTATTTTTTAACCGATGTTTGATAGGTCGATAACTTTTGACAGGTTTTTTTTTATTTAAAAAATATCGACTAACCAAAATGTAGGATGATCTCTTTGATTTTTTTGGAATCAGGAAGTAAATATGATAAAAAACATTTTTGTTCAACGTGAAAAGGTTACGTGAAGAAATCCTAGTTACGGAAGATCGAGGTTTTGTCTTCAAAGCACGATAGCAATCAACTTTATTTCTCTTCTTTGAGAGAAGATAGGAGTTTATTCTGAGAGATTTAAATCTAGGCAGATTAATACGAATAAGAAAAACTGAAGTGCGAAACATTTGACTTATTGATTCTAGGCTATTATCTCCGTCAAAATATGTAATCTTATCATCCTTGTATTCAAAGCAATACACACCCTCGCTTATTTTATCAATTTTACAGCGATTCGTATCAATATTTGACTTTAAGGATTTCTTCTTTGAAGGATCGCCGCTACTACACGATGGATAGGCTTTATCGCGTAGATTCTTCCCAGAAATAACTTTTTTCAAAGTCTCAAAGGCCTGAAAAGCTGTATCTGAGTCCTGGCAATTCTCTGCTTCTTGATTCTTTTTTGGACGTGAGAAGGAATTTTGTGATGAAAGGCTTTGACATGCAGAGGAAGAGAAAAGGACATCGCTTTCAAGATTAGTAGGCCTTCTTCTGCTGGCGACGAAGAACTTCAAAGGTTTTGGCTTAGAACTTATCACTGCCGGTTCCTTTATTGAGGGCATAAGCCTGAATTGAGTCGGAGTAAACCTTTCAATGCAAATCGAGGATTCGCCAGCTTCTTTTTTTCGCTCTTTTACTGCTAACTTCGACTTTGTGGAACCTTGAAAGAACTACGTAAAAATATCAGGATTGTCAAGATTTACCAAATGATACCTTTTTTAACTGTCACTTTTCTCATTCTGTCACGCTTATCACTGTGTCCATCTAATTGCTCAAGTTCGGAAAAATATTCATCACATTCCTCGGAAGAATCTTTATATTAAAAAAATGATAAATATGCGTCAAAATGTGTTCAATTGAATTAGAGTCGCTGTCTTATAAGGGATGCTGACATAACATTTGGTGACACTATTTACCATCTCAGTATTTTTTAGTTTTGTAAATACAAATAAACTGTAAATCTTGAAATTTTTGTTATATTTTTAATTTCCCGGTATTCTAGTATCTATACCTTTTCAAGTTCAAATTAGCACTAACCAAATTCAAATTGGCACTAAATTCAAATTTAATGAAATAAAGCAAGGTTTGTTTATTCCAATGTATTTTCAGTTTACCAAATTTTTCTAAATATTAAACTCGAGAAAATAACAATACACAAACCTTTTGGTATAGCGCATTCGCTAAAATTTCACTTATCAGAAATATTAGTATTTACACTAAGCTCCAAAATATCGTATACCTTGTCAATCAAGTTGTTTAAATGTTTATCATTTAAATCATGAGGAATGAAATAAATTCATAAATTTTAAGGAGAAATCATTTAGCATTCGATAACATAAAGGTAATAAAATAGTGACACAAAATGTGGTTCTAACTTATAACGAATTCGAACGAGATGAAGCGAAATTCCATCGTATTGTTTGATCCTTTCTCCGATAACCTCGTTAATATTACGTAAACCTAATGGTAAAGATAATAGAAATGAGATATAGCTCTTAAAAATTCTCTATGGGTAGAAATAGAACCATAACAATAAAAAATACCTCAAATCATTTTTACATTTTTTCATTGACATGCAAACAGCTTTTTTAGATTTGAACAGTGGCTTATTAAAGAAGGTCATTGGACTATGTCCCTTAATGAAAGTATTTGTTTGCGTTCCAAATTATTTGAAATAGTTATTTTTGTATATAGAGTTATATTAGAAATTCACGAATTACCTTTTTAAAGTCCAACTTCATTAATAATGACCACCTGGGTTATCATCGGGCCCGTCGTCATGGGAGGGGGGCACGAAAAAACGCCACTCAAAACTACTATTACAACAAAGCAATTAAAAAAGTTGGAACAACCATAACAATACATTTGATCAGACATTCTATTGCTTTTTTTTTAAAATTTCGGTTTGATTTTGAATTTCCTCAAGTTTTCAATGGCTTCATTTTAATTTTCCATTCCATCAATAAAAGAAATGTAAAAAGCATCTAACTCAATTATTTCATTGTACAGCATATTTCTTTTTATTTATCACTTTTTTTTGTTTATACGTATCTTTTTGCAAATATATCTTTCTTTCTTTCTATTGCTTTCTTTTTATCTTAGATCCCCTGGGATAAGTCTCTGGGCTGTAAATTTACCAACTTGGGGGCTTAGGGGGAATCTCTGTCTGGCGTCTATCTCGTAAACCGTGTAGCAGTGTTACGATGTCTAGGCACAGTCCAGCTGTATTGTATTCCTCATTATTCACTGTCTCAGGGCATTTTCACTTCATGTCACAAAATTTCAAGGTAAGCAAGTTCATTGTTGGCCCGATCAGCACCTTATTATTGACGGATTCATTGAATACAGCAAATTTATGACGTTTTTAGAAGCTTAAAGACGTGTATTTTCGATATGTCTTTGTCCAAGTTTGTTAAAACTATTCCGATGACATCAGTTGAGTCTGGCTCACCATCAGATCTTGGAAAGATTAATGAAAAATCTGTACAACCACGGCGTAGTTCTTATGCTCCGGATAAGTTTGGAACGAAGCAACGTGACTTTCAGGTTTCGTGGTATAATGGTAGGGACTGGCTGGAATTTTCGATGGAAAAGAAAGCAGCGTATTGTTACTGCTGTCGACATTTTTCAAAACATAGTGCAGATAAACAGTTCATAGTCAGCGGCTATACCAACTGGCGACACGCTTTGGAAAGCAACAAAGGCTTAAACAAGCATAGCACCAGCGCTGCTCATTTACAGGCCATGGCTATATGGAAGGAAGGAAAGAAACGTCCGAGGTACAGATAAACGTGTATCAACGCTGGTTAATGAAACACAGCTCGACAAAAACAGGTATTACTTGAGATCCATTGCTTATGTTATCCAGTTTTTGTGCATTGAACTTCCTCTGAGGGGCGACAAACACAGTGGTATGGATACTCTGGATCAAGAAAGCATGGATGAGCCTTCTGGTCTGTTTCTTAGACTCTTTGAGTATACCATACAAAAAGACGAAAAGCTCCGAAACTTATTTAAGGGGCGCACATCCGGGGGGGGGGGGGGGCGACCATCGACCAAATGACCGTCCCCCCCCCCCCCCCCCCCCCCCCAATAATTTTCTATAAGTAAGAGTTGCTGCTTGTTTATAAAACATGTATGATGAACGCATTTTTCCTATCGAACATATTTTACAGACGATGCGTGAGAGCTATATAATAATAATCCATTGCTTCAATATGCACACAATAAGTCAGCAATGTTTATCACAGTGTCTCCTCTTTATAGTATTTTTGGGCAAACACATGTTGATGATCCACTAGATTTTCTCATCTTCTGTCACGGTGATTCTCTTTCTCTTTCTGTCTCCTCTGTTTTTCTCCTCCGCTTCCTCTGCTAAAACTCATTCATTCACTCAAGCTCTCTTCTTTCATTCAAGCTCTCTTCTATTATTAAGCTCTCCTATCTCATTCAGCTCTCTTCTCTCCAGTGACGTAGCTAGGCTTGGGCATGAGGGGCCGTGCCCACACTCCTTATGTACCGCGTGGTGCCCCCATGCGTCTTATGCGATATCAGTTTTTGAAAATTTCTCCAATGAAAGGATCAAGAAAGTATAAATAATGTTGCGCAAGTTTTTTATTTTTAAATTGTCCCCCTCTATCAACTTTTTTTTTGGCTACACCACTGCTTCTGTCTAATTTGCATTTAGAGTTAAATTAAAATAGTTTTCAATCGTTACAATTTTATATCAATAAATATTGTTCAAAAGTCACTTAATCTTTATCACTACGTTTGCTACATTTGAAAACTTTTATTTTTTTCAATAGTTATTTGGGAATGAATATTTTGATTATCTATTCAGTTTAAAAGCAAGAATACTCTATTTGCTTAATATTTGAGCAGAGATATTTTTTATAAGGTTCGATTGTTAAATTTTATAAGTAACACTGTACATAATCAAATCACTTTTTTTTAAGAAAATTTGTTGATTATTATAATAAAAATATAGTATCGAAACAAAATGTTTCAGTTGTTAAAAATGTACTTGATCTATTTATGACAGCTGTCAGAATTTTATTTGTAGACAGAAATATTCAAAAAAAAACGCAATGATTTTCTTTTCTCGTATGCTTTGATTTATGTTAGTTTGGTCCTCGGACATTTCGCCCTATTATTTTCATAAGAAAGTTCGTCCCATGGACAATTCGCCCCATTATTTTCATAAGACAGTTCGTCCCATGGACAATTCGCCCCATTATTTTCATAAGACATTTTGTTTCATGGACAATTCGCCCGGTTATTTTCATAAGACATTTTGTCTCATGGACAATTCTAAAAAATTAAGAGATAAATTGATTAATTTGAAATAATTTAATAGAGATAAAATAAAAATTTTACACATATAATAAGCAAAGATGGATGAAACTAATAGCCTATGACACAATTTGTCAGGGGGCGAAATGTCTATCGACCGTTATTTAAATAATTTTTTAATTATAAGGGCTAGCTACTTAAACGTTGGCTTTTGCTTCTTATAAAAACTTGAATAAATAAACTCTAATTCTTTATGCCTCTTATTATTTTTAAATTATTCTGAGAAAAGACGGTTCCATTTAATAGTGAAAATTACTTTATTAGTTTATTTTGTTTCCTTTCTCTCTCATCTTAATTATGTAGCTTATGTCAAACTCTGAACAAATTCGTATCCATGAGGAATCGAATCCAGAGGCTTCCGTGCTATGTCCATCATCTCAACCAAACTGCCATGCCACCCATAGAGTATGCTGTAGAGGATACGTCAAATTAGTTTTCAAAAAACTTAAGTTATGCTCTAAAATTTTTTAGTTTTTGTTGAAGCTATATAACTTTTTCTGATAGACTTTTTTTCCTTAAAAGTTATTATAAAAGGCAAATCATTGCAAAATGTTAACAGTTATTTTACTTTTTGTGGCTTGTATCAATTTAGCTTTTAAACTATTTTTGAATGATGCTGAGTAAAATAAAATAATGCGATCTTAATTTTTTGTTTGCACAATTATAACTTCGTTTTATACCCTTGCCCCTGAATCAATCACATTTTTTCATATAAACACGGCAGGGTGTCTAGTAGACTCTTTACCTTTAGACTACATTCACTCATATAAAACTATCCAACCTTCAGTTATTTGTTTTTTCTATGAATCAAATATCCTTTCATCAATTCCAGTAATGTGCCTGGTAGACTACTTCATTTTTCAAATGAAAAGCCTATTCCACCCCCTAACATTTTTGGATTTTTTTAAACTAGTGTATATTCGATGGTTGTAGGTAAAAATGCCCCCGGAAAAAATGACCCCGAAATAAATGCCCTCAATTAAAAAGTATGAAAAAATGCCCCCTAATTTTGGATTTTCAGAATTATATAAATATTTCCGTTTTGAAAGGCTAAATTTCTTAATCTATAGGGTTTTTTCTTTATAAAGTTCTTGAAAACAATAGCAAAGGTGCAGATTTGTGGGAATGTGTTCTTTAAATCAATTAAAATACAAATTATATTTAGAAAGTGTTCTGATACACACAAAGTCCAAAAATATTTTCTGTTTTATAAAAAAAACTTTTGTATTTAAAAAATTGTCGTATGCTGAGTTTTTTAGTTTACTTTAATTAAATTTTAAATGTTTTAGATGAAAAGTTAACTTTTTTTTACAAAAAATATTTATTTGACATATCTTTTTTAAAAATTTTAATTAATAATTTTTTGAATTTTTTTGTGTTGGGGCATTTTTTCCTAATTTTAAATTGGGGCATTTTTTCCTACTTTTTAATTGGGGGCATTTTTTCCTACTTTTTAATTGGAGGCATTTTTTCCTACTTTTTAATTGGGGGCATTTTTTCTGCGCAGTATATTCGATATGCAAATTTAATTAAAATATTTTCACTGGAAGTATAGTATTTAAATTCACCAATTTTGTAAAAAAAAAATAAAGTAGTCTTATAAATTTAGGACTTTAGGTATGCGCTAAATACACTGTATTTTAAAGGATTGCTTGAATATTTGGTCTCCCGTGGTATTTCCAGACCACTAATTTTGAAAATTGCAAGAAAAAAATTTCGCCCCCCCCACAAATAATTTTGAGGATGTGCGCCCCTGATTTAAGACTGTGCCAAAGAATGCCAGCTATACGTCTGCTATGGTGCAGAATGAACTGATTGCGATCATGAAGAATGTTGGGCTGAGAAAAGTTGATGCCGATGTTAAATCAGCTGATATTCCGTGGTACACGCTAAAATCCGATGGAACTCGTGATCCTACCAACACTGAAAATATTTCAGTAGTTGTTCGATTTGTCAAAGAAGGGAAGGTACACGAAACTTTGGTGGCCATGCCTACTTCTGAACAACTGGATGCAGATTCGTTAACGACCGTCATACTCCAAAGTCTTGAAGGCTGCGGATTGGAAACTGCTTGTATACTTTCCCAATGTTATGACGGTGCCTCAGTGATGTGCGGGAAAAATGGTGGAGTACAGAAGAAGGTCCAGGAACGTTTAGGAAGAGATGTTCCCTACGTTCACTGCTTCAACCATCAGCTGCACATGGTTATTGTGCATGCAGTTGGAGAGTTTTTTTCAACATGTGGTGCCTTGTATATTTTGTTCGTCGCCCCAAGCTTGACCGGTTATATGACGGTACCAAGTTAAAGCGGCTTCTTGAGCAACGCTGGACCGGTCATCTAGCAACGACGTCAGCCATCCTGGATAACCACCAGCATCTGGTTGACCTCCTGGAGACGTGTGAAGAAGCAGGATGTGATGCTGCTGTGTGTATCGAAGCACACAAGCACTCAAGCTGCGCAGTGAGCAATTCATGTTTATTGCACACTGTGTATACAAACTGCTCACCATTCTGCAGCCTGACGACAAGCTTTTGCAGTGCCGCGATTGTGACTTAACAGCAGGCATTCGCTTGATCAACAGTACATTAGAAACCATCAAGAAAATGCGTGAAGATGCAGATGAAACATGCGAGTCAATAAAAGAGGAACTCAAAAAGTTTGATCTTGTAGTCGCAACCCACCCGAAACGGCAGCGCAAACTCCCCGTTAAACTTAAAGATGCAGTCGTGCTTTCTGTTGTTGGACACACGTCTGAAGATCATGATTCGAATTAGGCAACAATGCAGAAGCGCATTTTGGTTGAAATGCTTGACAGTTGCATGTGGGAACTAAGTACACGGTTTTCGGAACGAAACTGTGCTCTCTCCACGTCCTTTTCTAACCTCTGGCCCGAAAACGAAGGCTTTCTTGATGTTGATAAAGTTCAAAAACTTGCAGAGCTCATTAAATTAGATCCACAGTCATCTTTGTTTGCAGCGGAATGCTTGGTGGCCAAAAATCTGATCCTCAAAGAGTTTGATGTTACCATGCACAAAGACATGGGAGATATCTGTTTGTTATTGTATCCCTTCCGAACGGGATTCTCGTTGGTTTACCAACTGTACTCAGCTGCACTTACCTTTGGTGCCAGTTCCGCTGTGTGTGAAGCATCCTTTTCCACACTAACGAGAGTGCTGACATCCTATATACGATCCATGACGCATCAGCGGAAAAGCAACCTTGTCCTCCTGTCGTTTTTGCGCGAATACACAAAGATTCTAGATTTTGATGAAGTATTAAAAGACTTTGCAAAAAATAATCGAAAAATTCAGCTGTATTAGAAAGAAGTGATGTTCTATGCTGCAACTTGTTCCTTTTTTATATATTTTGAGCTTGTAAATAAATACCTGTTTGCTACTTTCAGATTCTGGGTTTGTTTTTACAATTTTACTGATTAGATTGAAATTACTAGTAACATGCTTTGGGATTTATTCTAATATCATCGGTTTCGTCCACCTGTCAACTGTCCGTCTGTGAGTGAGCATAGCTGTTGAAGCCGGCATTACGTATTTTTTCACTCCCTTAACTTAATTGGTGCCCCAAAATTTTTATGCGTGCCCCCCCCCCCCTGGACAAGTGTCCTGGCGACGGGCCTGGTTATCATGATTATTTTTAAAGACCCCCTCCCACTCTATAATATTTTTCTGAATACGACACTGGGTATGAATATTTTTAAATCAAAAAATCATTCAAGGCTCATACTAATTTCTGTTAAACAAAATGAGAGCCTTAAAATATTTAGATTTATCTAAGAAAATCATGCAATTAAAGCAATTTCAGTTTAACATCTCTAATAATCTAAGGCCTGCCTCGCCTGATTTGAAAAATTAACGATTTAATCAACGACAATCCAATAACTATATTTTTAAAATCATTATCTAAAAATATATTCAAAATTACTTACAATTTCCCTTTTTCTTAAGTAAAATTTGGCATAAACAAAATACATTTAGCTGCACAAATTTTTTGGAAGTGTATATATAAAAAAAATTGCAGATTATTTACGTATGAATGACAGTCCCAAAATATATGCAAAAAAATTTTAGTATTACGCAAAAAGTTTTTAAATCATAATTGAGGTTATTGCAATCTCTTTATGCGTTCAGGCTTGTCATTATTTCTTTATTCCTGCGTTTTAACTATCATCAATTTAACATAAATCTCAGCCTGTCTCTCGCAACACAAGCCCCAGCGAACATGCAATCACACCAAATCAAGCTGCTACCACCTTCTATATTCCACAATCTAAATCAGCTATCAACACCCAATTGCCCTCTTCTCCCCCACCCAAAGGCGGACTTAATGATATTCTGCTCGGTATGGAACAGATGATGGAAAAGATAGACCGCCTCATCACTCCCCAACCTACAGCCAAGCCCGTTTCAACTTCTTTCGTAAACACGGTGGAATGGTCGACCCAGTATGAGGGGACGACCTTCCTTTCAGGGCTACGCCGCACAATATCATGGAGAGCCTGGAATATACGCCGTCTTTCCACTAGAGCTGACCAAGCAACACGGTAGGGCTACCCTCCGATGACCCGACATCCAAAAGATCGCGCCCTCTTTTGCCTTCTGGATGGCGTCATCGAACAACTAATCCCAACGCTTACCACTGACGTCCTCATCGTGATAAACGATGTCTTAAAATTGATGCTCACTGCAGCGGCCACTAATTGGACAGTGGCTGAACAAAATAGAGCCGGGCGACTAGCAGGAGCCAGAATATCCAAGGTCCCTGAGACGCAATGGAAATTTCGACTTAGGGCAGAGGGGCGTCATCAGCCAATCAAGACTCGCCCCAATAGACGCCCTGGCTGAATGGACCAAGGAAGGGTGGCAAATGCAGGTACGGGTTAATGCAATAACTATTTAGAATCCCGGGGGTTGACGATAGACGTTCTTCTTGGCACTCCATTTGTATTGCCTCTTCCTCCGCCAATACCGCCACCGTTGTCGCTCAAGTGGATTCTTTCCGCCGTACCTGAGAATCCGTCTTATAAGCCTAATGAAGCCTTTCCAGGGCCCAATAAAGCCACAGCCAACACGATGATCCAGCTGGATCTGCCAATCAAGTACACATCCCCAGAAGCGACAACCTTTAGTATTCCCATAGAATGGATTCAAGAACTACGATGGAGTCTGCCTGAGGATCACTTCGCACCCTTAACGAAGGATCTGCTACCGGCATATTGGGACTACTTACGAAAGTTCGAGAAAGAACAAAAAGCTGCCTAAGAAGAAGCTCTCAAAGCAAAGTGATAAAGGGCTGAGGAGCCTCAGGACATCATGGCAGTGATTGCACAATACACAAAAATTGGCGTTAATTCCTAAGCTTTTCTCAAGTGGAGTCATTTCGCCATGCGCGTTACCTAGGTTCACTTATGACAAACTTCGCATTTTCTAAGGGGCTGTTCCACAAACAAAACGTCAAGCTCCAGCCTCGATCAAATCTCCGCACAATCGGCGAATCATGGAAATGGGCAACACGAATGGATTTATCTGACGCCTTTTATGGCATCCAGATCTGTTCAAGCTACAGGTCACTCTTTGCGATCTCCATGGGGACTAAGCGCAAGTACGCTTTCAACCAACTACCGATGGACGCAAATCTCTCCCTTGCAGTTCTCAAATTTGTCTTGGTATCACTGAAAGGCGTGTTTCTCTAGCGCTACCCAAACACCAGCATCAAAATAATCCTATACATTGATGACTGACTACTTCTCTTCCAAACGGAAAGGAACGCGCAAATATACACGTATGCTTAAATAAATTTCTTAGAAAGCGAATGCCACGTGCGCATAAACAGGGAGAAGTCGCCTCTAATTCCTTTCCAGAAGATTTATTTCCTGGGAATAAAACCTTGACTTAGGAAGCCGCGAAATCTCAGTATCTGCAGAGAAGAAACAAGACATTAAAAAGGGGCTTTGTCCATTGTTTTATTAGCGCAACTATTCAAGGAGCAACTCAATACCAAATGGATGCAAAAGATCTTTGGCATAGTCAAGTACTACATCGCAACATTATCAGGAGCTCTTCGTCTAACATCATGCTTTTTCAAATTAATTGGAAAATAAATCTCCGCATCCGACGCGCCCAAGGTAAACAAATCATGGAATTACAGTGAAGTGGTAGATAGACCTGTTCTCATGTCAATCACCATGACAAGAGACAGGATTTACAAAAGTGACGGCCACTAACGATCACACATCGTTCCAATGGATCACGCATCGCTTTTCTAGAAGCCATCGCACTGGCAGTGATGATCGTCAATACAAATTGCAATGAAGCCTACATGGCAGACTTGCAAGTTGTCATCGCTGCTATCAAGAATGGAGGCTCAAAAGACATTGACGTCGCTCTAATAGCAGCTATCCTAGCCACGAAATTCCAGTAATCGTTCCTCCAGGCCAAAGAATTCGTCATCTTCGTCCTTTCGCACGAGAATGTAGCTGATGAAACATAACGCCGAACAGGACTGCGAAATCTAGAGCTCATTTTTCTGAATGGAGTCACGATTGCAATAACCAAAGACGTCTCGATTTCTAAAGTAATGCGATGGTTTCATCACAAATGTTGGTGCTGGCACAATACTGGCTTGAAGCCTCAAAGCACCCAACATACATCAAGCCAATCTTAGGCTTTTTCGACTTTTTATTGAAACCGATGAGTATAAAATACATGCATGCGGCCAGGCTTGTCATAATTTCTTTATTCCTGCGTCACAACTATCATTAATTCGCACTCTGCTATCCCACATTAGTTACTTATATATTTTGTGTGTACATCGGGTCATTTATGACTCTCCTTTCTTTTGAAATTCATTCTTTTGTGGTTTTTACTCTTTTAATAAAAGTTTGAATCTCCACTAGGAGATACTAAAAAACCGAGGAAATTACTGTCATACAACTAAAAAAGACTATTAAAGTAGTGGTACACTCATTTTCTTCTTCTTCGTAGAGAGGATGCGTCAAGTTTAAATCTGCTTCAGAATTTCGAGCATCATTATTGTCAAAGGAATCATAAGTAAACTTTTGAGATCCATGAAGAGAAAGTTCGTGTTCCTTAGACTCCATTTGTAGTTCATTCAAAACTTCAAGCATTTCATCATCAGAGTCTTGAAGAATCACAAAAAATACAAAAATCAATCAATAATAATAATTCTAAATATAAGAAATAATGATTAACTTATTAAAACTTAAACCGTATAAATTATTTTGTTTCAATTTTCATAATTTTAATATCCAGCGAGTCTTGGGCAAAAAATTCATTCCTTTTGGAAGTTAGATATAAGTGGAATATACTCTCTATATATTGTAAATCAAGAAATTTTCGCCGAAGTTAAATTTTGGTGATTTGCGAGTTAAAAAAAGTTCGCCCAGTGGTATTTTAGCGAGAAATCATATATTTTCAAAATTATCTTCATATGTTGTTCTTATTTTTCTTTGAAGGAATTTTAGATTAATATATTCTTGAAATATTAGCTTTTCGCAAATTTAGTGAAAATAAGAATATCACAAAAATTCCATTATTTACAATATTCGTTTTAGTACAAAAACCATATTTAAAAATGAGACTGTAAATCATAATCATGAATTAGTTAAAAAATTACTTGAATAATAATTGAAAGCATCATCATTCGCAGAATAATTTTCAATTGATTGCATGTTTTGTGTTCCAATGTTAAAGGATTCACGCAAACTTATGTTAAAGAATTCGGAGATGTAGAGCTGATGCTCAATATGTGATTCTGATTGGACTCCAGACATTGCTCTGCCTAGAAATAAAAAAATTATCATTATAACATTCATAGAATGAAGGGAAAGTAACACACTCAAAATAACGCTAAAGGAGTAAGATATTTGCAAGATATTATAATTTATTATTATAAGCTATCTATGAAATATATACCTTTAGATATATTTAACAAGTAAAAATTATTATTTTTTCAATATCAAAATTTTTTTCTCAAATTCATTACAAGTTTAACAAAAATCAAATGACTTTCTTAGTACAAAAAACGTTTTCCAAAGTTTAGGCCATAAAGCACAGCAGGCCTGGGCGAAATTTCAAGGAGCCACAAAAAGATGAGATAATTTCAAAAAGTATTTAAATACTATAAAAGAATCTCTTCAAGTTAGATATTAACTTTTTGAATTCTTATAGAAAATATGAGGCGATTTAAAATGTTTTTTACTTAAACCATTACTAAATACCACATTAGTAAAAAAAATATTTTTTCAATAAAACACATTTTTTGCAATGTTCTGACCTAGTTGAGATAAATACCGAGTATTAACCGAAATATATAACTCTGATATGTAGCCAACCCTCTGTTTCTTTTTTATCCGTATACAAATAAATTTTTTTTTAATTTTTCCTTCTATTTTTACCGTTACATCCAACAGGAAGGATAAAAAGATTAAAAAAAATTTAACTTTTTTTTTGACGTTTTTGATAAGCTATTTTATTTTTAGTTTTCAAGTTTTTTTTCAATTATTTATTAAATATGTAAAATTTAACAGCAAAAATATTGTTTATAAATATAGGTGTTTGGTTACCTTTTTTTAATACCCTATTCCATGGTAAGATGCAGGTGAAATATAAAATCCTTTAAATTTGGATTCAATCGTTTAAAAAGGATCTCTCTCTCTCTCGGTTTATTCCAATCAATTATTGATCTAATTCAGGTCAATATTTTTCACTCTAAAAACTCAATTTTAATTCCAAAATAACAATTGTATTGCACAATCATATATTGGTTCAAGGGAGAGGAATAAGAATAAATATAGTTTTTAGGTTATTCGAAAAATTGATAGTTCTATCAGCACTTTGAGAGAGAAAGGAGTTATCATTCTTTTGATTGACAGATTACGTATAAATAATTTCTTTTAATGGGATGGCATAAACTGGGGGAACAGCAACGACCACGAAAAAACAGAATAAATGTGTAGAATATATGAAGCGAGATAATAAAACGCCAAGTTAAAAATACTGTCAGCAATAATGATACAAGATAAAATATAAAATGATTTACTCTCATCCACATTCAGGAGTTTTTCTCGAGGCTGCACTGCCAAATTAAAATTTGTGCGGAGTATGTCATCTTCGCTCCAGAGAAGAGCAAGTCCAGGATTTATGTGGAAGTCAGTCACTTCACATGAATTCAAAATGTCAGACACATGTGCATCAACTTCCAACTCACACACGCTTTGTTGAGGGGCTGAGTCAAATGAAAGACAATTTCTGAAATATAAAGCTTTCAAATTTTTCAGGTGTAATAATTATTTCAATATTTGTATACATTATATGGAATACAAAATATTTGGTATTTGCTAAAACTTTCCTATCTGTTTAAACGTGGGGGAGTGGCGTAGATAAAAGCAGTGGAAGCGGACTGGCAGAGCGATAAAATGTATTTGTATTAATAAATGGCATGACAATACCACAAAAAACAAAAGAAATCAAGCAATAGTATATAAATTATAGAGAACATAGAGAAATTAAAGATTCAGATGAAGGTGATAATGATAATGATGATGATGGTGATGATGAAGATTATTATATGGTTGATGAATAGGATAAGGAAGAAGAATTTAAAAATGTAGAAGAAAGACATAGAAATAACAAAACTAAACAATAATATTAAACTTGTGAATTTATTGATAAAAAATTAAGACTAAAATTTAAACACTATCAAGTATCAAAAAATCAGTTAATTGAAAAAAATAAGTGAAATGGTATACAAGAAGGGTTGGCAATTTTACTGAAACCAGAAAAACCCACACACACACAAAGAAAAAATTTTCAACCTAAAAATGATCTTTATATTTTTTCCAAATAAAAAATTATAACATTATTTAAGAAAAAAAATATTTACTTGCCATTATGTCGAAAAAATAAGCATACAAAATTATTTTAATGCAAAAAGGATTTTAAAAGTGGGCATTGAGTTTGGTTTCAATTTCATCAGCCAATGCAGATCTAGAGCCAACGAATTCATATATTGTCACATATTAGCGAAAAATAAGGAATGGGCATTCTACATTTTTCAGAAAAAAACCGCAGTTTTTTCAGAGAAGGCTGGATATTTTTCAGAAAAATTGCGATTATTCTTTAAAAAGTTCTGGATTTATTCTCACAAAAGCTGTTTTATTTCGAAGAAGCTCGCATTTTCCCAAAACTGTATACAATGCAAGGTATACATCTTAATAAGATCAACTATATCCTCCCTTCAGTGGATATAAACGACGATTAGAAATAAAAGTACTTTGCTATTTTATCCGGGCTCCAAACGGTTTCACTAAGGACGCTATGAGGGTGGCCTTCTTTGCAGCTCTTTTGTATCAAATGGGATGCATCTTTAGAAGATGAGCGAGAATGAATAGATGGACAGCGGAATGTCACTTTGGACAAATTGATATAATTCATTCCATACAAATTGAAATCAATGAATAACTAAAAGAAAAAGATAACGAATAAAAGTTTCTGCGCTAAAACAAACTAAGTATAAAATTAAAGAAAAAAAATTCAAAGTTTTGCCTCGTATTTTCTTATCTTGTTACAAGAAGGATAAAACATCGATGGTAAAATATTCCAATAGCTCTACATACTCGATTCTTGAGAATATAATCCTCACACAATACGCATGAATTGAAAGAGACTCAGAAAGTTTTGGTTGAAACTTAGTTCGGTTAAAAATACAAAGAAAGCCTCGTTTCGGATAAAATAAACATTATAATTCAATTACAAGAGTAAATATATAAGAAAAAAAATGATTTAAAATTTTCAAGAAAAGAATATTCCACGTTTCCTATTTAAGGCAATTTATAGAATGGTGAATGATAATAATAATAATAATCAATTTTTGAAACTAAACTTTAGTCTAAGTTGGATCAAAAATAAAATAGTATTCAAAATAATTCACTTATACCTTTTTATTTTTAACTTTTTTTAATTCTATTTTTTCTTTTTTAAATTCTAATCTGTTTTAAGTTCTAAATGCCTTAGCAAAATTATATTCTGTATTTTAGAAAAGAAATTTAGAACTTAAAAAGATCATTTAAAGTCAAAAATGATATGTATAATATATATATTATATGTTATGTTATATTACACGAGTAAATTTAACTTCCCACTCAACTTTTCCACTTTTGGGATGAATATATACTTTCTTGAAATTATTTTTAAAAAATCGAAATTTAATGACATTATAAAGGAAATATAAATGCGAAACCTGAAGAATAAACGGAACATGTGAGTAATACGGCTGAAAAGTTTGATTGAACATTTTGGCAGAAAGCAGCAAATTGGCAACTTTTTTGATGAGAGCGGGATTGTAGAGGTATATAAAGATAAAAGGAATTGTTTTTTCGTGATATCCATAAAAAGGTCTAAAACAATGAATTCTCCAATTAATTACAGTGTCGTGTACCCGGAAAAAATTATTATAAAAACATCTTATGGAGCACTGAGTCTACGGATTAGAAATCCTCTTTCAGGTCAGTTCATGTAATTTAAAATTTATATAACTCCAATCAGAGAGCCTTTAAGATTTGGTTGAAATCAGCACGTGTACTATTACGCAGGAAATTTTGATAGTAATTTAATTGTCTACATACTGGAGCAACAAATTTCAAATATCGTGAATGGAATTAGTAGAGGAGGTGAAATTCTTTTGTAGTAGTTAACGTATAAGTCACTATTATATATATACCATTTCAAATTCCGTTGCACATTGGTGCGATTCAAGAACACCCTTTAGAAATTTTTTTGCACACCCCTTTTACAAATCCTCTACACTCTCTTGCAATTCCGTTAAAGCTTTTCGTTTGCATTTTACACACACACACACACACACACACACACACACACACACACACACACACACACACACACACACACACACACACACACACACACACACACACACACACACACACACACACACACACACACACACACACACACACACACACACACACACACACACACACACACACACACACACACACACACACACACACACACACACACACACACACACACACACACACACACACACACACACACACACACACACACACACACACACACACACACACACACACACACACACACACACACACACACAGACACACACACACACACACCAAACGCAAGTTTCATACTTCTTAAAGTTTTAGAGAGAAGATGCAAATGTATATGTGTTTTCATAAAAATTTTGGATAGGGTACAAATTCAAAAATTCCAAAAAAAAACTTTGCGGTATATAGAAAAAGAATGTTTGAAAATTGTGGATGTGGATGTTGAAATTTGATTCATCCACGGATGAGGATGTTAAGAGGATGTAAAATTTTTCGCGGATAATCCGCATCTGAGGATGCAGATATCCGATACATCTCTACTCAAAAGTAATAAAGCCTTTTTATAAGTTAAATATGCATCATCATTTATAAAGGACTAAAGGATTTATTTAACCCATTAAGTCCCAATGTTCCCATTTGGGAACATAAGTAATTTCATCTTCGTCTGCTTTTTTTCAATGACTTTGAATATAAATCGTCTGCGTTTTTTTAAATATCGTCTGATTTCTATGGTACTTAATGGGTTAAAAGTGAACAAACCAAGATAAGTTGGCGTCACATGATTGAATAATTAAAAGAAAATTGATATAATTGATTATAAACAGTTTGATGGTGTGTAAGGAATAACATTTGATTTGGATGCAGGAAGACGTCGATGCCGGAAAATTCATAGTTGTAAACATCAGTGTTGGCTTGAAAAGTAAGCATTGGAGCGGAATAAGAAGAGTCGAAAGGGTGTGTGAATATACGAGATGAGCAATTGAGAGTGGTTGGTAGGAATTGAGGTAGATGGAAATAAGGAGGTTGAGGCATATGTAGGAAAAATAAGAGGAAAATATGATCAAACTGTGTTCGAAAGTATATTTTAAGCTAGAAGGTCTGGTTATTTTGGCTTTGTAGCAATCTTATGAAACTATTTACACTATAACATGATAATGTGATGTAAAAATGAGTGTACTACACAAAAAATGCATCAAAAACGGTTTAATGAAAGAATAAATTAGGAATGAAGTAAAATAGAATTACATTCTATGTTTGATTTCCAACTTGTGCACGTGCTTAAAGTGAGGCTGATAAAAATCGCAAGACTTGTTGATGAGTTCATTGAGACGAGCTGTAAAAATCTTGATGAACTTTTTAGTGGGAAGTTTTTCTTTGTTAATGCAAGGAACAGCAAAGTAAGGAAAAAAGCCGTGTACGTTCATGCAGCATTTTTGAGCTATGAAAGATGAAATTTGAGAATAAAAATTTATCAACTTTAAGAAGCATCACCTTGAGGTGTAGATCCAAAAAGTCGTATGATAGGAACTTTATAAACTTTATGCTTTGAATCTTCGCAGTATTTAGAGTCTAGAGGCGGTATAGGATAGGACAGGTAGTAATCTACTGACACAATTTTCATTGAAAAAAATGGCTCCTCCATAATCTGAAAGAAATTTTAATAACAATGCGAAAGAAGTTTTTGAAAGAAGGTACTCAACACGATAAAGGATTTCATTGGAATCTACTTTGAATAATCATAAATTTGCAATCAAAATATTCTTTTAATAAGTACTTCAGATTTTTACTTTGCTTTACAAAAATGAGTTATATCTAGACATGCAGAAATTCTAATAATACAGCAGACTTTTTATCAAGTGCACATTTGGTAAGCTCATGGAACGCATAAACAGAAGGATGTGGCATTCCGTATTAGAAACAAGCATATGAGAGGTTATTTAATCCGTATGCACAAAGGATTTCTCTTATTTTTATACTCTTCGGTCTATTATTACTGACAATTGCACCATCACTCATTATACTTAAAATCTCTTATCGTAACGCTAAATTTGTTGTATTTTTAGGCGAAAGGTGGAGAGCAAGAAAAGATAGAGAAAGGTTATTTTTAGGAATAAATACAGGATCATTTTATGAAATATTTAGGCTCCTCTCCGTTTATTTTTTCTAACTACACTGCCTGGGGTCGGTGATGTCAAAAGTCCTAAATTAAAAAAGTTAGATATTTTTATCAGACAATACTACAGTTTCAAAAAAAAATTGTTATATAAAAGTTAAAAAATGACCTCATTTAATCATAAAGAGTATTCTTGAAAAAAAACCATAAGTCATAAACCAAAGCTTTTTTTAGGAAAATAAGAATTAAGGAAATTTTTTTTTAGAAAACACAGCGGGGGGGGGGGGGGGGTCATGCATTGTGCGTGAGAAACTTTCTCTCTCTACCTAGCCTATCTTCCACTGTACTACATTTTCTGTCACTTTTCTCACTCACAATAATTTGCCGATTTCACAATTTCTTTGTAAAAAGCACACTAATGCGCAAAAAATGCAACCAAACAAAGCGCGCAATAAACCCATTTTTGTCCAAAAGTTTTACATAACTTTGGCAAAAATGACAGTTCCAAAACTTATAATTTTCTTGAAAGTATTCATGAAATTTATCAATTGTTCGTCTTGTTTTAACTCACTTTTATAACATGTTCCACAAATCTGTATACTCTCATACTTATTCAGTATTAATATAAAACCGTTATCAACATATTCATAATTATGTGTATTGTCAGTGAAGTTCTACTCTTACATTATTCATTTAAACTTTTCTTCTTTATATATTGAATTTAAGATATCCAATCAGTGTGAGGTTATTTTGAATATTTTTCAATAAAAACTATTCGAAATTGAATTTATTGACCTAAATTTGAAAAATTGACTTTATATTTTTGTTTGATTCACACTTTTTTTTGTTTCGATTTTTTCAAAGGTTAGAGATTAATTTTATAGAAATTTACTTTGACTTTCTCGTGCTCTAGTTAGATTAAAAGATGAAAATCATTAAATAATAAAAAACAATATTCAAAAAATAAAACAATGGTATTAAAAACATCAAAATCGAGTCTCGGAGGCCTCAATACAATCTAGTTTTAATCTGATTGTATTTTAATTTTATATACATTTTTTTGAAAAATGTGAGAGGAAAATAAATTTTAATTATCAAAGGGGTTCCAGCGAGTAAAAAGGTTAAGACCATTGATCTAGCAAATAAAGTTTTATTTTATAAGATTTAACAAAATCTGGTACGGTTTTTTTTAATTTAATTCTTGCAAAATTAAGATTATATTAAAAGTTTATCCTCAAAATAGAAAAAATCTCGTGAATAAAAAAATTTTATCGATAAAAAACTAAAATAGTGTGCCTCAAAGCGCCCACGATTACTTACTATCGTTATATAATGGTTATTATTAAGATTTTGTATTCAAATTCCTTCTTATTAGGAAGGCGATTTCTGACAAATATGGCATTACTAAATATGAAAATAATCATTTAATTGAGAATATAAATAAAATCGAGAAACTCGACACAATTTATTTTAGAAACTTAAATTTTAGAAAATAAATTTAAATTACAAAATTTGAGCGAATTTGAAATTAAAAATTTAATTTTCTAAAAAAATATACTTTTATTAAATAGTAAAAATATTTTCAACAATTGGATATGTCAATATCAATCAATCAATTAAAAATATATATTATTTTTAATTATTAAACAGTTTCCTTTTAATTTGATTTAACGTCATTTTTTTACAAATTCATCATTAAAAACTTGTGCTGGTGGGCTGATAGGTAGAGGCGTCGCCTACGGATCCAAAGCCTTTGGGTTCGAATCCCTACGATGCCATCGACTTATCATAAAAAGTTTATCAGTGCAGATATGAAAGTTTCTACTTCCCTTGCATGAAATACCTTGTCAAAAAAAAAACTTTTCGCTTTGAATAACAGTTTGTAGTTTGTATTCGTATATCATCAGGGCACACCCTCAACATTTATTAGCGAAAATCATGTTTTATAAAATAAGAATCAGCATTATTGTTCAATTTATTATAAAAATCATGGATAAGAACATTATCACGAATTGTTATAAAAATTTAATTTTCTTTTTTAAATGGAGAAACAACTTTTATCTCATGAATTTTATATTTAGTGCATGAAAATGAAATTTTAAAATTATATAAAGTAAAAAATTTTTATTAAAATTGGAATTAATTGGAAATAAAATCTCCCTTAAAATCAAGTGTGCTAAATCATCAGATGAGTTTTATGAGGGTACAATGAACTTTATTTAAGGATTCAAATCAGAAGAAAGACCATGTAAAATGAATAGATTAGACCAAGCATCATTTATAAAAACTATTCTTATAAATTTTTCGAAACTATATACACTAAAATCTGTCTACAGCGACACCTTTAATATACGACTCTCTGTTAACAGAGACCTAAATTTTTTCAAAAGTTTGTTTATTAGACTATGAATAGATTTTTTACCTTTATTATACGCCCCTGTGTTATGCGACATGCGACCTTATTTAACGTTTTTTTTTGGTATTATTTACCTCTTATTTACGACTTTTTCAAAAAACCATTTTATTTTACCAAAGTTCTAAAATGGCTACAAGTGGTTTTACAAATTTTATCTATTAAAAATATTTTTAACTTTAAATAAAAACTTAGACTATTATTTAATTTTTTTATATTTATTAATTATTTTATCTTTATTTTTCAAATTACTTCAACTGTATAATTATTTTTTTATATTTTGTTTTAAAAAATTTTTTTATGTAAGGTTTTCTAGGTAAAGGTAAACGTACCGTGGGGTGTTAATTTGACTAGTCACAGCTTTTTTTTATTACAAAATTTATAGGGCTATAAATTCAGTGTATAATATTCAGTGTAATAGTTATTCTATAATTTTAATCAAGTAAAATCTCTTAAAGATTTGAACCTTAATAAATATCATTTTTTTTTAAGAATTTTATTAGTAAAAAATTTGAGAGATTTTTTAAATTTAAAAAGCGACTTTTTCCTATTTGTTTGAGACTAGAGAAAATGCACATCTATAATTTAAAATTAAAAGTAATGAGTAAACGAGGAATTTTATTTTAATAAATACCTTCTATTTGAAATTACTCTTAGGTTTTTATCTCACATTAAAATAAACATCTTGTTTATTTTTTAGAGGCAAAAAAAGTAAAACGCTGTTACCTTAACAAAGCAAAAAATCGAAGTTATCGATAAAAATGAAAGTGGTGTTCCATGTTATAAGCTAGCTGAAGATTATCATGTTGGAAAGACACAGATCCAAAATATTATCAAAAATAAAGAAAAAATTAAACAAATGTGGAATACAGGTATCAATTCAAAATATAAACCATTAACAATTAGATTATCTCACGAAAAAGTTAATACTTCAATTTACGAGTGGTTTTGTGTAATGAGAGCAAAAAATATTCCTATTTCTGGTGTGATGATTCGAGAGAAGGCTATACAGATTGCAGAAGAAGTTGGTGATGTCAATTTTAAAGCTTCTAATGGTTGGTTTCTAATAAAGTCCAAGACTCTTTTCAAATTAGCAAAAAGTGCACTTGATTGTGTTGAAAATCATCAAATGTCTAATTTGAAACAGACGAATCTTGAAACATTTCTAAAAAACATTAATTTTTATAAATAAAGTCATATGTTTTTACCTCTTTGTATTATTATTCTTTAATTAAAATATAGCCTATCTATTTTTAAACCTCTCTCTAACGACCCTCTGTCTACAGCGACTTTTTTTAGCAGCAAAGTCAAGTCGCTGTGGACAGGTTTTACTGTACTCTCTTTTGCTAATAAAATAAATTAAAATAATTAAAGTTTATTGCCAAAATTTCATTCTAAAAAAGAAGAATTGAAATAGAATTAAATAAACAATCACCATTACATGTTGTCTTTAAAGAAGCTATCTTTCAAAGAGGACAAAATATTAAAATGCATACAATTATCAAAAATGTAATGGTAAAGGTAAATGTACCGTGGGGTGTTCTCATCGAAAAGGCACAATTGCGCCGCTATGAAGAAAGTATGCTTGATGGGGGATCGAACCCAAGACATTGAGTTATCGAAACCCTGGATCTAACCAACCATATCCACGCTATTAAAAGTTTTTTTCGAGTAGGTATTTTGAAAATAAAAAACCCCTTTCCCATTAAAACTTTTACACATAAAATTAAATTTTATGTTTTAATAAGATTGAAGAAAATAAATTGTTCTTGAATCATGATTAATTTTAACCTTATTAAAGATAAATCAAATTTATAAACTAATTATTCATGCAAAATGCAGTACAGTTAAAAGATATATTTTTGTATAAAAAGGTCAGTTGGTTGAATTGTGAGATCTTAACATTACAAATTATAGTGTTTTTACATGAATTGCAGAATAATATAGCATTCCCATAGAAGTCAAATTTCGATCAACATTGCACTATTTAGGAAAATTTCTAGGAAAAATGGGGAAAAAATTATTTTTGAAGACTAGAAAAAATAAAACAATCGAAGTTTCAAAAAAAATATAAAAATATTCTTTTTTTTAAGTTTATTGATAGAAAATCATCAATTAAATACAAAAATAATTGTTTTATGAATAGAAATTTATACCGAAATGCATAATAATCCTGAAAAATTAAGTTAAATTTCTTAGTAAAAATTGAAAGATCGAATAAAAATTTTCTAGAGGTTCAAAAGAAGAAAGTTTATGTATCTCACTTCGAAAGTTAAGTATTTATGAAGGAAAAGATTAACGTATATTGCTACATTTTTCGCTAGCTGAAAAATTAAAATTAAAAATTTCAAAAAAAAGAAACATATTCCCCTTTTTCAAAACTTTATGTTTAAATTGAAGAACTGCTGTCGGAAGTAAAATTTTGTAAAAATCGCTATCAAATAAAATCTTTGCAAATTCATCTAACATATTCAAGCCCATCAGATCCTTAAAGCTTAGATTAGTAATCCTCTTTCGTCTATAGAAAACTAATTTAAAATATATTTTATTTATTCATTAAAAGCATAAATTGTTGGTATTTACTTAACTTAATAGAACCAATATCTTAGATTAAATTATATATTATGATTTTATAATAGTTTTTTAGTTCATAAAGATTTTAGAATGAAATCCATTTCTGATTTTTATCTACCAGTAAAACTTAAGTGCAGCTAGGTTTTATAGAAGAAGAAGAAGAAGTTTATTTATCATAGAATGAAGATAACAAGGTTTACATACACAAATATAAAATAATATAGATATGGAATATAACAAAAGATAGAATACGATATGTGATAGGATATTTAGCAACGTCATAAAGCCGTTAAGGAGTTATCCTAACTAAGGTAGGTAGGAGATAT